>JAOUQW010000023.1:3009514-3029451 GCA_028565825.1 Olivaichthys viedmensis
AACAAAGTGCTTAAAAACAGCCATTAGTCCCCTAAATAAAAAGGCAATGTGATGGTTTTCATGAAGCTCTTACATCTATTACTTATTATGTAGGCTATTATTGTGAACTTCATTTTTTAAAATATTTTAATATATAATATGGTTGTATCATGCTAATACAAATGATCGCTAATTGACTTTTTCCAATGACTCTGTAGTACCCAGTAAAGAACGTTGGGAAGTGGTTCGAGCGTGATGGAGATTCTGAGCATGTGCAGTTCTCTGTAAACATGGAGTTAGAAAAAAAAAAGATTCATTGGAATATACCATGCATTCAATATAAATAAAGGTTTTCAAATTTGTGTATTTATTCTAGCGTTCAGGACATTTTAAATCCCACTATAATGACTTTAGCATATTTTACTGAAACACCTTGCATGCTGAGAGCGAGCTCCTCATTCAAGGCCACGAAGCATACGGCCCATTACGGGCCACATTTAAATGTGTTGTGCACAGCCTCAGTTCTGACCTGTCTGTGTGTGTGTGTGTGTGTGTGTATGTATTCCTCTGAGTCTCATTTGTATTCTACCTCCGTCTCAGAACATTAGGACTTAATTTTCCCTTCACACCTGCATGAGCTAAAGACACCAGCTGTTTCCCTGCCCATCCAACACTGTTCTGTCAGTACTCACTTCATTAACTGAATAGATGCTTCATAAATATTGCTGCTATTAAATAGTGAAGCAGTTTACTGGGGGTTGGTTATCACAGGGGTTGATTGTTACAGCACATATCTGGTACACCAAGGGGTGCTGTTTAGAAATATTGCTAATAAAATGTTTTGAGGGCTGAGGTCATCCATGTGTATCCCTTCAAGCTGGCTGATTTGACACGAGGCGAGTTTTTCACACCTCAAAGTAAAAATCTGGAGTCTGATGTTATTAATGAAAGAGACATTAACGCACCTTAAAAAGCAACTTCATCAATAAAAAGTGGGCAACGTGGGTTGTGCTGTGAATGTTCCGTTTCATCCCCTTCTACAAGTGTGGAGGTCATTAGCATGCTCTTTAGTGCAATCGTCCTTGTGCGGATGGGTGTGGCATTAATGATGGAAGAAGTCGCATGTTAGATTTTTTAATATGTACATCATTTTTGTTATTCGTTTTCATTACAACTCGACAATGATCGCTGCGCTCTGTATTTTTAGTATGCATGTTCCTAAACATTTGGTTTTTAATGATAAAATGTGAGTTACATGAATGTATTCATCTTAATTGCAGTTTTAATCTACATTATTCAATCATTTAGACTCTGTTCTTGATCAAACATGAATTTTATCAATTGTTCGTAAATGAACCCATTGAGCAATAAACTTGAGTAGACAATTTCATGTACTCAATTCTTGAAGGTTTGGCATAACATAAGGCATAATGATTGACACAACCAACCCCATAGTGGACAACCTGTATTTAAAACCCAATATCTTATCATGCTAACAAAAGAACTGCGCAATGCTGCACTCATTTTGTGCAGGACACTACGGGCTTTCATTAGATATGGGTTTGGTTAATAGCAGTTATTTGGTTCAAGAGAGTGAAAAGTGTTCCCCTAGCCTTTCCTATGTTTATGAACGTGGCCTTTACATAAAACACAATATTTATGCTATATTGTGCAGTCTAGGCCCATAATCTAAACACTACATGGCTATATTTCAATCAGTAGTGCTACTGCAGCATGGGGTGCGCCCCTGCGTTGTAAAAATTCGAACTTCGCTGAGCCCAGGAGTAATGATCTCGCTGGATTAACGAACTCTATTTAATCATATACAGTGGTAACATCAGTATGCACATTTGCAGGTTGTATTTACTAAACCAGTGCAAGAAAGCACAGAAATGAATCTCCACATGCAGCCTACATTGACGAGCGAGTCGCGTCTGGTGTAAATTAAATAATTTATTAAAAAGGTTGCAGCATGCCGCGCCGCTTCTGGTGTAAAATGAGGGTCAGAGGTATAGCAACAGAAGAGCAGCATTGCAAAGGGTCATTTGGAAATCAACATCTTTTATTACAGTTAAGCACATTACAAAATGAATATTTCTTCCAATGATTTAGTACTGAACATAGGGATACTGACTTCACCATTAGCAGACATACAATAGACCATCTACTAAAACCAGTACCAAAAAAAAAAAAAGGGGGGGGGGAGGATACAGTAAGTCATCTTGACAAAAGTGAAGAGAGTAGGTGTTCAACCAAATCAGCTTTCAGCTCTTTCCAATAAGGCATGAAAATACGGTTTGGTCTAGTACATTTGGGATGTGCCTAGATAGTTATAGTAACAAAACAAAAACACGACAAGGGTGTGTGTGTGTGTGAATGAAGTGTCTGTGAGCTTATGCCGGAATCACAGATTTGTATTTGGCACGTGTGAGTGACGAATGAACATGGGGGAACATTTTAAGGAACAGCTGTCGATGTGTGTGTTCGCAAAAGATTTCACAGGTAATAACAGGGAGAAAGAGAACGGCGATAAAAATGCACAAAATCGAGAATGCCAAGACGACCGAGGGTGAACTCAGCACAGCACAGGTACTTGAGCTTCCCGTAAGAGTGATACATTTTTTATATCACTTTTGCAGCCTCTCCCAAGCCCACATCAAGCAAAAAAATACAATACACCCAGCTAGCTAGCGCATTAAGGTTCCCCTACACCACACACACACACAGACAAATGCTTGTAAACAGTGTTTTGCCATCACTAGAACTTGACTGTTTGATGACGTCAGAAAAAAATACTAAATCTTGATCGAGCTACGGACTCTTCTGCAGTTACGCATGGTGAAGGTCAAACCATGCATTAGACATAAGAAGTGTTTCCAGAGGCCATGGAAAGGACACGTTCTTACTATAAACGTTTTTGGTCGCAAATATAAGACTCTCCGATTTGGGTCATGACACAAATACTAAAAACATGTGCAGTAAATGTCAATTAGTTCTCTGAAAATGGACGACCTCATCAGCGAACTGAATTTAAAGTCAGTCTACATTAATCATTATGTATTAATGTGGGTTATGTCCACAAAAGAGTGCTTGGAAATGGAAAACTTACCAAGTCCACTGGAATGAAATGTTTGTGCAACGGGCCTTTCAAATCCAACAAGAACAAAACTGGGACTCGTCTAGTGGTACTAAACCAAGGCAACTGGACTTGTGGTATGATCTTGAAGACGTTTCGCAACTCACCCAAGTGGCTTAATCAGTTCTACTTCATTAGCTGAGCTCGATGATGCCCCTCGCACGGGTGGTGAAACAGCCTCAAGGTTATAACCACAGCTCGTTAGACATTTTAAATAACCTGCATGACTGAACAACCTTAACAGACGAAACTGGGACGCCAAGGCACACAAAAGGACCAAAATGAATAACACTGAACCGATTCTGGCGTTGTTGTTAAATATTAAAATCATTGGGATCCCGGTCCTGAGGCCAAACCGGTGTCTCATACCTCAAATATGTTCTTAAAGTTTAAATGCTCAAAAGGGAGAGGACAACAGGTCAACCACTCCTTTATGTTGGGCATAGTGCAAAATACTAAAACTACCTGTAAAAGCAGCTGATCATAACAGGGAACACACACACACACACACACACCCCACAACACGAGACAACACTAGAGTAAATGTGTGTGGTTACGAGTATAACTACATCATCATAAATTATTGGAGTGTGTATCGGTGTGCTTTAGTGATCGTGTCCGTCATTTAGCTGCTAGCTCCCATTTATGCGTTCTTGTGTATGAATGTATAACTGACAGCTATCATACTTGAAGATATAGAAATATAATTAGTATAATCTGAGTAAAAAATAAAAGAAAAATCTATGCCGCCACCGCGCAGATGCTTTCTATGGAGTGTATTTGCTTTTCCTTTCTTAAATATCAAAAGTCAATAAACATTAATCCTACTATCCCTAAAACCCTTTATTGAATAAAAACTACAGCAGATTCATTACATGTGCCCGCTCCATACGCACTACGACCCATCGTGCAGCAGCCACTGCCACTCAAACGCCTGCTAACGGCCTCAAATCTACTCAAATACAACAAGCGATTGATCGGTTCCTCGTTCATGAATTCACCAACCAATCAAATACACGTCATTTCATTTTCTAATTTATGTATGTATATTGATATGTACTGCTGTCGGCATACTGCTTCGATTCTAACAAGCCATCAGTATTTATAAATCAGTAGTAAGCTGAAGTCCAACTCTAACGTGAACAGAATCAACAGTAGTTTAACCGGGCAGTGACATACGTACTTGTTGAAGCGATGGGTAATCAGTAATGACATCAAGTCGCCTCCACCAATGTCCAATCAGTGACCGATCTGGGGCATTCAATCATATTTCACATCAGTCATCCATCGATACCATACAACACAAACACAATTTTAAAAAAAGTTTTTTTTAAAGAGATAATTCATATTTTCCAGCCTTGCGCAGTTCATACTGTTCATTTTGCAACTCATAGATAAGCTTTGTTTGCTTATATACAATAAAGTGATACTGTACAAGGCACACATTTAAACCTTACGGATACATTAAATTAACGGATCACCATATGGCGAGCTCTACTTTCCTTTGAATTTGATGCTAAAGGCCAAGTCAGCGCCGTCGCATGCTGTCTGCTCAGGATAAAACGTTTTATACATGTGCTTGAGTTATGTGCTGATCGGCCCAACAGGGGGCCCTTTTTACAGGTCTATATGTAAAACTGCAAGTGTATGCTTTGCTCCAGGAGACTGACAGCCTCATGGCGTCCAGGGTGTGTTTTGGGGAGAGGGAGAGAAGAAAAAAAAGGGTTGATTTGTGCTTGGATCAACCCTCATGTTTACACTGCTGGATGCAGCAGATCCTCGTCTGTTCTGTGCATCACTGCCATGAGCTTTCCAGGCAACGGCAGCTGTTAACCTGATAACAGCATGGCGTTATTTTTGCTTGATGGCAAGCACGTGTTTGAGTCAGATGCTGTCGACAAAACTGCCAGGAAAAAGGCCCGTTCGGCCGTTCCTCTGGAGCGTGCCTTTGAACCAGCCGTCCTCGCGTTTCTTGTGCACAAACACGATGTCTCCCTCCTTCAGCTCCAGCTCAGCCTCGCTCTGCGGAGGGTAAGACACCACCACGCGGTACCTGCACAGGGCGAGCCAACAGCATGCAGGTTAATGGCTGCGTTCAAGCATCTGCAACAGGATTTACTTTATGCAACTGAGGCAATTTGGGTGGGTGTGTGTGAAGTGAAAGTGAGCATTGCACACTCAGATGTGCATATAAGATATTCGGTTACTATCTTCAGAGGGTAAATATTTGCAGGAGGAGTCTGTGACTTTCTTTTTTTAATGAAAAGACAAACGAGGCCTTGTGATTACAATCATCAATTTCAGAGTCAATTTTCACTCCTAACTTTCCACATTTGGCCAAATCGCTCATCATTGCCACGTTTAGTAATCTATGATAAATCACTTTTAAGTAGGTGTTACTGTACCTCTCGCACACGATTGGCCGGCCGTCATGCTGCATGGACAAGAGGGAGGAGCACGGTTGCCGTGGCGGTGGAGCAATGGGGGCGGGGTTATCCTGACAGCCATTCCTGCTAAACCGGTGTGCAGCATCAGTGTTTGACGATAATAACGATGAAGACGCAGGCGTCTCAGACTCCACTGGACAGGGCCCGGTCCGGCCATGGTTTCCACCGGCGACTGTTGTTGGGTTGGGCACGGGCATTTCAGACGCCATCGCACCCTGCGGCATGTCCGCGGCAATTGCTTGTTCCGCCTCCAGGGTCGGGGAAGATGGGGGGGAGGGGCGGAGCTTCTTTTTGTTAGATAGCAGCTTCAACAGGCCTTTCTTCTCCCTCTGAAGAAAAGGGGGAAAGTACAGGAGTTTTCATAAAACACCAAGACAAATGCTGACAGGAGCAGAAATGTTCTCATACACATGTTTGGGAGAAAAAAAAAAAAAAAAAGCATGGTTGTACAACACATCTACAGAGACTATACGTTTGTGCTCTGTATGCAGTGGCAGGATGCCATTTCTCTCACATGATTTCATCACACAGTTTCAGGATCCATCCCGTTCTCTTTAACTTCTCTTTCTGTCTCCATACTCCTACTCCATCATTCTCTTACTCATTACCTAGAGCTATGCTGGCCATACAAAAGATACAACTGCGTGCATGTGGGAGCTTTTCGGCACTGCTCAAAACCATGTGCTAGTGTTAATGCCAGCCAGTCCTCACTATATTCTCCAACCCATAAAGCCCCTAAAACACTAAGCCGGCTGTTGGCTGTTGGAAGATTTGGAAGTTGGCCCTCGTCAGCGCCTATTTGGCCAATTGAGCAGGTTGAATCGGCATCAGAAGCCGGTGGTGAGAGAGAGTTCTCTGATTGTCTGTTTAGCCAAGCGAATCAGTGCAGGAAAAGAGTGAGCAAAGCAAGCAAATGACACACTTAAGAGGACAAACACACAAAGTATCAACATTTCTCTATCAACATTCCTCAACTCCTGCTCCTCTCCTGTGGCGAGCTATATTTTCACAGCGAAATGGCTGAGCAGACCCGTTCAATTCCGAGCAGACCATTTTTGACAGATTCACTGCGTCATGAAAATGGTAGCTAGGCTAGGTCTTTTGGCTCCATCCCAAACCGCATACTACCACACTAAACGGTACGTTAAAATAGTACACCGCTATAGGTAATGAGTGGCGCAGGCTACAATTTTGATATACTATTCAGTACAGTAATATGCAATTTGGGACGCAAGCGTTTTTTCTGCGATAACTGTGTCTTTCGATTTTCTTTTTTTGATTACAGACTTCTGCCACCTCCTGGTATGGAGTATGTGCATGACGTACGTCAGCTATAGTCTTTGTGGTGTGGCCCGAAGAGTGTCAAAAGCATTCTTTGGGAGGTAGAGCCTGATGAAAAATGTGAGCTATGCCCGACATCTCTGATCCCAGGAGCTAAAAATGCAAATAAAAAGAACACATCCATCTGAGTTAGACCGATTATAGGAGAGGTACCAGTCTGGGAAATCACGGATGTGGAGGAGGCTCCTGCATATCATTCACACTCAAGGCTGACTGAGAGATGATTGTGGACGCGACTTGCACAGCAGGAGGGGGAAAAAAAATAAAAATTCAATCCAGCTTTTGTAAATCTGTCCTTGTGGCTTAAATACACAGAAACAGCCTAAAGGTTAAAGCGATTTGAGATATCAGATCAAAGATAAAACAATGTTTTATCAACGTTTTCAAAGATAAAGGACAACGTTTGTGCAGGAACAGGAAATTCAGGCTTGGTTTTCCTGGCAGTAACTAAAGTCATATTCTCAACAAATGCTATTTGGTTCTGCATTTTAACATTGCCACGGGTTCCGGGCCAGCGGATGTTTTATGCCTCAGGTCGCCATCTGTGGACGCAGGCTTCACTCACTTGCACTACAAAACTTTATGTTGTTTTTCAGATCCAAGTAATTGAGGATGAGGTAATTAGCTAATTATAGGAAGCAGAGGAGTAGTTTCCACAGACAGCAGTTCCACAAGTGTGATATATACGGTGACCAACTCTTTCTCAGTTACCAACCATTCATTATTAGCCTCTTCAACAACCATTAAACTTCTGGTCACAATTGCAGTGCCTCACCTTGCAGTCTTTATCTAGTCGACAAGCAGAAGCCTGATTCGCTGCGGTGGCACCGAGGGGCTTGGCGTTACCAGCAGCGACAGAAAGTGCCACCATCGCAGTGGGTCTCATGCCATCGACCTCCAGAGAAGCAGCGCTGATGTTGGGAGGAGTGAGGGAGGCGGCGGCACAGCCCATTGCCACTCCCAATCTGCTTGACGTAGGGTTTGAGGCGGAGCCAGGTGTCGGCTGCGGACACACAGCCAGGTGAGGTAGGAAAGCCATGGCATTCTGGGATTGGATGGGTGTTACGGCTGCAGTGGGGCGGTCCTGATTGTGGCAGACAGCTAAAAGACAATTTACAACAACAACAACAAAGTATAAAAGTATAAATGTTATAAATGTATGGAGAAGTTCTGTAATAATTGCACAACAGAAAATTGTAACATGCATTTTACCTCTAATGAGGTAGGATGCGAGATATCTTATTAGCCTTGTTTGTCACCACTCAATACAACAACTTTAGTTGGACTAGATGCAGACCTTTTTGTAATTGGTGTAAGCCCCAATTAGGCATGAATGCAACTGGCAGGCTAGCTTTCATTACTGAAACAAGAAAGGCTTTCACAAACATTGCTGCTGCAAACACAATATATTAATTAACCACGCGCGACAATAGTGAATTCGCTATGGGGAGACCATCACTGGGGAGGCCATCACGCTGTTAGCAAATCGTTAGAATAAAGTTAAATTTGGGTACGTGTGTGTGTATTTATTTATTTATTTTAAATAATGGAACAGTGCAATGCAGTGTGAGAGAGAAATGGCTCTCTTTCATGCATGATGCCTAAACCCAGGACCTGCTAAGTGAGATGTGCATATGTTTATGATGTTATCTTACCTGTCCTAACAGCATTACGTGCCTGGTTGACCGTCATCTGTGAAGTCACATGCATGAGCACTTTGGGGTGCTGACCAGGGGGCACGTGAGCTGCTGTCACCACGGCTGCCGGCAGGGGGCTAGAAGGGGCGGGACCTGTGCAAATGGGAAGGGGCTTGTTGGGGTCTATACCGCCCAGAGCAGCTCCAATTGCAGAGGAGGAGGGGCTAACTATGGTGACGCCACGCCCAGCCTGCGAGCACATAGTTAATGGCACTTTGGGCTGACTGCTATTTGATGCCGTCCTGGAAGACAAACGAAGGAAAAGAAGTATTTCAAAAATCACAGAATTAAAAAGCTTTTAAAATACTTGCACGATCCAAAGTGATGATTTTGGATTCCGTTGTAATGATTTGTCATTTCAGCTCAAAGGAGCATAAAAGCTGAAAGCCATTTCTCCAAGGCGAACGTCATCTTGCCATCTTAAACAAAAAGACTCTATTCACTGATATAACTCCTGATCATTCACTCAACTGTAATTACAGCATGAAGCTATTCGTGGCCGTTTTTGTTATGCAATGAAAAGTAGCTACTTACGCTTTTCTTATAAAATAGCATTCTCAACAAATGCTATTTGGTTCAGCATTTTAACATTGCCACGGGTTCCGGGCCAGCGGATATTTTATGCCTCATGTCGCCATCAGTGGACGCAGGCTTCACTCACTACACTCACAAAACTTTATGTTGTCTTTCAGATCCAAGTAATTAAGGACGAGCTAATTAGAGGAAGTAGAGGAGTAGTTTCCACAGACTGCAGTTCTGTGGAAACTACTCCGGTTTGTGAAAACAACCAGACCTTGGCTTTACGGACAAGTAATAAATACTGGCTTGATGCAGAACATTGTTAAAACATCTTGGTGATCATTAGTCCTTCCTCTCAACAGTAAAACCCCAGAGCATTAGCCTAGCAAACAGTGCATCTCTATAGCTGTTTTTCCACTGCACTTTCAAAAACAACAAGTACTGGTTCAAACGTGAACCAACAAAACTAGTTCTGGTTAAGTTACCACCAACTTGAGAGACAACTGGAATGGTCACGGGGATGACAGTAAATGTGACTCCATCATTATTCAAGTGATGTCACTGTGCGGTGTGTGTTTGACACTGTTAAATTCCACATGGCAGAGTTGTTTGGATTAACTTTGTGCCGTTGTCTGACCAGATGTTTGGTAGGGCTGACCAGAATAATTTGAACATTCGAGTATTCGTTCGTTAGGTTGGTATTCGATTCTCTATTTAGCATTCGAAAGCTTTGTCTTTTTTAAGCCACAAAAAATGTAGCGTAAAGTACAATAAATTTCATTAGCCAAGGCCTTTAGGTAGAACAGTTATTGTTAATATATGGAACTAAATTCCACGACGCTTTTCATTTTAAACCGGCGGCGGCTCATGCGTCAAGTACGCTGGGCGTGGAGCATTCACTTCTGTGCTTTCTTGCATTGGTCTAGTAAATATAACGTGAAAATATCTGTACTGACCATCAAATCATTATAAACATGCATTACCACTGCATATGAACACAGAGTTTGTTAATCCAATAACATTTTCATTTCTACGCTCTGTAGCAGTTCGAACTTTTACAAAGCTTGAATTTTAATCGATGTGCACAACTACAGTAGGACTACTGGCTTAAAAATAGCCCATGTGCTGCTTAGATTATGGCCATAGACTGCAAAATATAGCAGCAATATTATATTCTGTATTGTTTCTAGCTAGAAACCACACAGAAGGACTGAGCGAAAAAAATATGCTTGGTGCGTGCGCGCTGCTGGTGTCAGGTGTAAAATGCCACATTGATTAACACGGGTGCATATTTGAAAGAAAGCGGCACCGCTGTGGTGCTTACCTCGTCTGCTGTAAAATGGGCTTTTAATACATTGTTGTTGCCTACTGAATATATTTTGAACTGCAGTAACGGACATTTTGTTCTAGTGTCAGATGTTCCGGTGGAAAAAAGGCCCCGTGTGTGTTTGGTTGACAAGATTAATAACCAAGCGAGTTAAATGTGTTAAAGGCATTAAGGAATGAACGTGTCAAACATTGTGTGTGTATGTCAGTGAGGGAAACTTGCTGAAGACACGGTCAGATGCACGTGTGTGGTCATG
This sequence comes from Olivaichthys viedmensis, assembly GCA_028565825.1. NCBI lineage: Eukaryota > Metazoa > Chordata > Actinopteri > Siluriformes > Diplomystidae > Olivaichthys > Olivaichthys viedmensis. Next base: position 3,020,217 of record JAOUQW010000023.1, read on the forward strand.
CAGTAAATCCACAATTATATACGATGCAACTTTCCAATGACCAATACAACCCAGAACATGTATGAGTGCGAATTTACCTTACACGAGAGACTTGTGGGGGTGGGGGTGGGGGTGTGTGTGTGTGTGCGTGCGCCTGGACACTGGTGTTTGTGGGCGAGGTGGAGAGTCTGTTTAACTCCTTGGACGACTGAGCTTTATTGGGTTTGAACGCACGCGTGCATGTGTGTATTGCATATTGTACCTGTTGACAGGACTCATGTAGTTTCCAGGAAAAACTCCGATCTTGCCGGTGTGCATGGATGTTCCTTTAAACCAGCCGTCCTGACAGCGCTCCAACACCAGAAACATCTCGCCCTTCCTCAGCTCCAGCTCGTCCTCCTTACGGGGTGTGTACGGGAACATCGCCACGTACCTGAGGGCACACACGCACAGGGATTTTATTACTATCTTTATGAGGACTTTGCCTCAAGTGATGCTATTAAATTAATAACAGTAAAAAGCAACCATAACCCTAAACCTAGTGTGAAAAATAAAAATAAAAATTATTTGACCTCACAACTTTGACTGCATTTTTAAAGAAACCGACACCCCAAATCATTGATGAGGACATCTACACCCTTTTTAACACCGTCAGCCACATACACATTAGTCGTGGTGTGTTTAATAATAACCAGGCATGTTTTAGCATAGGGAGAGTGATGCTAAAGTGAGAGGTCAAAGGTCAGGGGATAAACTCAGGGTCAAAATCAGGGATGGGACCCAAGAGACTGCAACATTCCCCTCAGGGTTGACCTCTGTACTCTCACCTGTGCTTAGTCATGCTCAGCTGCCATTCAAATAAGAGCAGGGAGGTCAACCAGAGGCAAAAGTCTCATAGGCATAGCAAACGAAAAAAACATGCATACCCATATATTTTCCACCTAAAACAGCAAAATGGCGTTGTGTGCGCGCTTGTGTGGCTGTGTGTAGGTCTGCGTGTCGTTTTAACACTCACACTGTCGGTCTCTGACGTCCACTCTGGTCATTAGTTGTAGGGGAGGGCCTCTGCATAGAGGCCAATGAGGACGTAGCACCCACAGCTGAGGACTGTGGGGGAGGCGGTGGAGGTGGAGGCAGAGCGGCCTGAAATAAACGAGCAAACAGAACTGATAAACTGTGTGTTTCTCGAGTTAGACCCTTGAGATCCAATAAAGTATCGGTTCTCAGAAAAATCTTAAAAATGCACACAGTAACACGACATATAAGAAAGAAAATAACATTTTATCCACAGTATAGGGGTTGGGAAGTTAGAAACGCCCAAAGGAGCACCGAGTTGAGATCCGTTATTGTCTTGCAACATACTTAACAGCAGCAGCATTTGATTTTGCAGGTGTATAAACAAGGATTAAGCTGATTGACAACGCTTACAGCAATATTTGAAAGATTCCATCCATCAACAATAGAAATCAGGTTGCTGATGGCAGAATGTGTTTTATTGCCAGAAAAGCATGCGGTCACAGCTTTAGGCTGCACAAAGTTAAATCATACTTTGTCTCGTAATAAGTGCTTTCTTTTGTTATGCAGTCCCTATTGTAAATGTGTCAAAGCATCACTGTAGCAGCACAAAGCAGCACAGCTAAACATACTACATGCTATCGCCTTGCATGCTTAGAACATGTGGGACGTGACTGTAGGCTTAAAGGTGTAAATGTTTTTAAATGTTTAAAGTGTTTCTAAACCTGAAATAATCAAAAGATACCTTAACAAAACTATGCCATGCTTTAGATCTCACTAGTTTCTTCATTTCAGATTTATATGAAATATAAATTTATATGAATATTTTAAAAAAAGACATTTTTTTCTGGCCCAGAAATTTGCTCCACCATCGCAGTCTCAGCTCCGCCCCTATTCCTGAAAAGGCAACTCATGAGGTATGTGTGGTTTCAACTGAAGGGGTGGGGTCAGTTGTGGGGGAAGGAAAGTCAATGTTTTAATTACAATTGCATTTGCCTCACAAATTACAAACTAGTCCTTTAGATAATTTGGGAGTCGAGGCTATATTAAACTTATATGTACAATCCTGCTTAGATTGGATTCTGGGCCACTTGGGAGGTTGATTTAGATAAAAGGAGAACATTAATCCTAATACTAGAGATAGCCTTTCGAATTCCGTCATTGTTCGTTCTTTCTTGATGTACAGTCCATTTTACTTACAAGCTATTAAAGCAATAGTTCTCAACTTCAGTATATCACATTTTCAGTTTCACACGGGTTTTTGTACACAGGCACAGTTACACACACAACCACACACGGAGGTATCCAATTTATTCTAAAGCCACCATTACTGAAACAATGCACTCAAAACAAAGAAATGCAAAGCAAACCAGCACACGTAATACAGTCACGCAGACATTTGCAGGCACATCCATCACTCGGAGACATTAGTGAGTGCCCTAAGGCCAACAGAGCAGCCAGACTAAGGGGAAGGGAGGGCTTACTATCAGATGGCACACTGCCCTTGTTCCTTCTTCCTGTTTCAGTTGGTGAGGGTGTGTGTGTGCGTTTCGGTTCATTGCTGATGCATGAACTGAGACTATTAGTTATTAGTTCACCCACAGGCAAGAGGAATCATCTGAGCAAAAACATCATGTATGCACGCACACACACACACACACACACACACACACACACACACGCTAAACTAACCTAACCAAAACCTGATCTTAGATGCTTGATCAGCGCTCTTGCTCTGAGAAGCAGGGATAGGCAGCATTTCTGATACATGCATTTAAAATGTATTTGATGGCCGTAGAAAAGAAAAAAACCATTGGTATGTAATTTGTATTCAAATGCTTTTGTGTTCTGTATTTTTGTATTTTCACATGGTGGCATTATGTAAACTGGTACTCATGTGATTTAAATGGATTTTAGAGGTCGCATCAGCTCTATGCCTAGAAACATTTGTTTGTAGACAGTTCATGAACGGCGCAGCATCTGCCAAACACCTGACTGACTCGTTTTTGTCCAGCATGTTACAAAAACCATGACTGTTACTGGATGTTTAATAAGTGTTTAAAAAAGAAAAAGAAAATTCACCTAACCGGTCATGTCATTTATTATTCATCATACCTTTCGCTAGCTAGCAATCTGGATTTTAGCTAGCAGGGAAAGCTTCTATGATCTTGTAGCTATGTTAATCTCTTAAAAACATCCAGGAGAAAATGATAACAGCAGGTTAACATTCGTGGTACAGTAATACTTTCGAAACCAAGGACACCGTATAATTGACCCTTTAGTGTGGACTACCACTGTGGTTTTCTGAAGGACACCTAGAGTTATCATTAGCTATCCTCCACCAGAATGCATCCATACCATTTCTAACTGAAGTGGAACTACTGATCTCATTTACCTTTACAAAACACCCAAAATGGAAATACAGTATTTTGTAATATGCATCAAGTGGATAAAATGACTTTGTTGGACTGACCACTGGGATCGAGGCGTAGCTGGTCTCTGGAGGAAAGGTGAAGACCGTCGCCGTTGTTACAGGACTGCTCGGAGGTGGAGTGACGATGAGGCCCGTTGTGCAAATGTGAACCTGTGAAAAAACAGCCATGTTGATGAACCAATCGGACACATGCAGCATCACACAACCAGTGAGACTTATGACAGGGTGTGCTGTTTTAAAAAAAAAAAAAGCCAAAGGAATGTCACAGATCCTCATAAAACTGGGAGGGACTAGAACGAGACAAGCCTGGACCTGACTGTTGTTAAGAAAAACGGAGCTCAATCCCGAGGAGACACATCTGTCTTCACTCATTGTTGCCAGCATGTAAGCCTGGCGAGGTACACGCGGTTTTCACATGAATAAGAACAATCCACCTCAGCAACTTAACACGGCCAACAGAGCTGACATGAAAATGTCAGAACCAATGAGAACATATCTTTGGCAGTGGGAAAAGCATATGACACTAACCCCCCCGGAGCTGTTCGAGAGGACGAGTGGAGCTAATTACTGTCTGTCTGGGGGAGGCTACGCAAAGGTGGGCTTGCGTAAAGCAACCCATTTTAATGAGCAGAATGAGAACATGACGACAGATTAGACATGAAATCTTAACATCTGGAAGCATCTGTGTAGAGAGGTCATCAGTACAGCCACACAAGTCACTACGTTACCAGTGTATGTAGTAGGCCTGAGTATTGACACTTGTTCCAACAGCATATAGAGTTTAGTTGTGGCTCCTTTTGTTTTTCCTAAAACTATCAAACTATCTGGCACTTTTTATTTAATTTTTATGTTCGACTGGTAAAAAAAAAAACTTAATCTTGCAGAACTTATCAGATACACATCATCACTGACAGGTCTTTAACAGCTCCATGCTTGGATTGGATTATGCCTCACTTGTAAGATGATTTAGATGACAGCAGCTGCCAAATGAAAAGAAAATGTAAAATGAATTACAGCATCACGCTTCCCCAATCAGACAAATGAGGTATTACATTTTATTGAAAACTTTCTTAAGGCCATTAACAAAATGACCAGATTCACGTCGTTTTTTCTCTCTGCACATTAAGCCCTTGTTCAAACTTGTTCTTAAAAAAGACCCCCCTGCACTCAAAAACGTGCTTTAAAAAAAACTTTTAAATTTTTTTATATAAACGGTTCACTCCTCTTGGATGCTTTATTATGATTTTATAGATCCCATCCATTTTTCCATTGAAAACGGACACATTCGCAACACATTCGTATCCAGGGAGGAGGGTTTTTTACGGTGCGACCCAGGGGGGGGGGGTTCTCCAATTTGCATATTCCTATGTCCTTGCATGCTTAATGAGTGTAAAGTTTTAAAGCTGTTCCAATGCCATTTTCTTGGTCTTAAAAATAAGTAACGATTTATCATTCGACAGATTATTTTTTAATGGTTTAAATTACGACTTTAGGGGTACTTTAAATTCTGGCCTAGTGTTTAATACGTTATGCTTAATTGCCCTTTCATTCTTTCTTACCATCTGCATGCAATTTCCATTTTTTTTCCTCATTCATGCAGATGCTGGGATCTTATCAGGGAACAATATGACCGTCTTTGTTGAGAACATGTACCATGTTATATTATTGGTCATCTGTGATACCTAAAAAGCTCCTCAATTCGTCCTCTCTCTGCTCAGTATACTGCCGAGTTTTCTCTATTTAACTTGTCTATCTAGTGAATGAAGATGAACGTTATTGTGATCTGACCTCCCGAGGGGAGGACGACTCGCTGATTTATAAGCGTCGGGTATGTTAGCCAAGCACTAGTCCAGGAGACGCATCACGAGTAGGAGGCATCCCATATTGGTACAAAATTAGGTATAACTTGACAGGCTGCATTTATTAACGTCATGTAATTTAAACGCTGAGCACCGAGTAGATTATAAGAACAATAATAATAATAAGAAGAAGAAAAACGGATGGTGTGTAGTTGCAAAACAAAACCCTTATGAACCAGTGAGTTAGTTAGCCAGCCTAAGAAAGTAATAGCAAACAAATGAGACATGGTGTCATTAAATATTAGGAAAATACCCCAAGAATGAACTCAAACTCATAAATGAAAACATCCTAAACGAGGCAGTATCTGACATTTTTTCTATCGACCTTAAATTGCGTTGCTCAAGCTTCCCTAATATAAAATGCGCAGTCCTTTATGAACCGATTTCTGAGTCAGTACTCTGTCAAGGCCTGCCCTTCGAGCAGCACAGCTTTTTATGTCAACATGATCATCATAAATCCATGTGTTCACCAAACAAATAAGGCTGTTCCATCGAAAATCCCCATCCTATTCAGGTCTCGCGGTAACCTTGGCCAGCTTGTTAAGAGAGCGGATATAATCACCATTATCCAAAAAGCATCTTCCTCATTTCTTTTCAACTTGTGCTTGCCTTTTGTACACTATGCAGGTAAAATCAGGTCATATATCAGGTCATAAACCCTCTCAAGTTATGCTTAACAGACATTTCTGGTTCTTACCTCACGGTCCCCAATAATAAATAGAAAGTTCTGGTCATATAAATGTGATCAGAATCGATTAGATCGCCGATCCACTATTATGCTTGTATTGGTAACAAATGTCCCAAAACAAGCTTCAAGAAATAGCAACTGTAAACAAACGAAGGCGCAGGAGATACACAGAGTTAGCAGCAAAACAGGTTTTATTGTACCGAAATAAAACCTTTGGTACCTGCATCATAGAGTTTCACATCAAGCTCGTCAGCGGAAAGGTGGAAGAGAAATTCCACACTAGTTACGAGCAGTAACAACAACAAAACAACATGTTTAAAAGTGAGAATCAATGCTGAAAATCTCAAGAGGTCCTAAAAGAACAGTAAAGGAAGGGAACTTCTAGTACGTCGAGCTGAAACTTCACTTTAAGTCTCACTTGGAACGTAAAGGCAAGTTCAAATGCAGATTCACGAGAGGGCCAAAAATAGGGAGTCATCAGAGACACAAGCGCAGTTAGAATTCTACAGAAATTATAACATCCTCCTTTCCTTTATAAATTTGATTCCATTTCCTGATCTCTCGCTCTCACGGCGCAGAGGAAGTCTTTTTGGAATGGTTCTGCATATTGTATGGCTGCCTTGAGGACACATCAATCATGGACGTCTCTATCTTTTTTTAAATTTGGCTCCCTCGGTCCAGAATTATCCCCAGCCTGCCAACAGCGTGACCTGAAAGTACCTCTTTTTGCAATCATGTTCCAGAACAAGAAGTGCTAAAAGTCATTTTCTGTAATGAATTGTGCATGCTACGACTGGGCCAAATTAAAGCTGCTAGATCAGACAGTAACCCAGCAGCAGTGCGTGTTGAGGTGTAGACCAGAAATATGGTAGGGACGGTGTGGATAGATCAGAGTGCGTTTTTGTGGTCTCAAAACTTTAATAGTGTGTGTGTGTGTGTGTGGGGGGGGGGTGTCTTCGGAGTGTCAGAAAGGCCCTGTAGACCGAAACTGAAGCGTCCGAACTGCCCACCCACCTCCTCCGTGATTGGCCGGTATGGACGTGCGAATGAATGGTAGGTTTTGAATTGTAAATGAATTGTAGATTAACAGCTAACTACATTTTAAAGTAGCTCGTACATTGTACAATTTTAAATCGTAATATGGGACAAGTTGGATACGAGTCGTACAAGCCCTTGACTTTAAACGAGGTCCGAGTAAAACTCAAAAGCCTTAAGTAACCTAGCGATCATCTAAAACTAATACTTTATGTCAGCAATTTATTCAAGACATGCTTTCAAATAAATATTTAATAATAAATGATTCTGTATAGTCTCTCTCGGATAAGGCCACAGCAAAATCGCAACAGCTCCATCCCAGTCAAAGTTTTATAAGCCGTGCAGTTTTATAAGGAAATCGGCTGGTGGGTTGTTCCAAGAATCTTGAACCTGCCACAGTTCTTATGCAGGCTTCTGTCTCTGCAGGTAAAATCCCAGACAGCCCTGATTATGTTTTCTTAAAAAGTACTCTATTACTTAATATGTTTCTTTTCGATAATGACAAACATTTCTCTGTAACATCAAATTTTTTTGAAAAATCAAAAATAGACAAAACTTAGGGTGCCTAAGACTGTTGCACATTACTGTATGTATAAATGTGTGATTTCTATGTATAACAACATAATGCCTATTCTATACATATGCCGTGTGTGTGTGCATACGCTATTCTGTAAAATTATCAATCAATTTTGGCAAAGGGGTCAGATGCTGCTGTTTGCCTTTTTAGTAAAACAGTAATAGTTGTGTACACATGTGTGTGTGTGGCTGGAGCAGGGAACCGGTTATATTTCAACCCAGTGAAGAGCGCATGACCAAATTGTTGGCTTGAACTCAAACTTCCTCTGCCAAATAGTAATTCCCAGAAGAGTTAGAATTCACACAAAAGACCATCAAATATCAGAAATATTAGATGTGCTGTTCTGAGTCACTCCTCCCTTTTTCACTCCCTCGTTCTGTCATCACCCCGTCGCTCTCCTTCCCCCAGACGCAGCCTGTTCTCTCGTTTAACTCTTCCTTCCAATTCCACTCTCCTCATATCCTTTCACGCAGGGTCTTGTTTCTGCTAATTTTCTTAACTTAAATCATTAAAACCAGTTGCCAGTCTTTCAGAGTTGTTAAAGGAGAATGCAGAGGAAGGATAAGAACATAACGAGAGGCTGGACTGATCGTTTGCTTTCCGTGCGTCACATTCAATAAAGCTACATGATGTAATTCTGCAACTTGAACTTGGAAAGCATAATGTGAGCTCGTGGAGTCTTGGGGGTGTGATGCACGTTTTGTGTTCCAGGCATGAACGGGCTTTTGTGGTATTTGGAACGCTAATTATTAGCATTGAAACAACCAGACAGGAATGTTTAAGAAAAAAAAGACTTGATTACACCCCTTCAAAATGAGAGGGAGTGTGACGGAGAGAAGGATTGCGTGACTGAAGGCTCCTACGGCTTCATGACTTCAGGAAGAAAAGGAGAAGTGCAACACTGCGCAGACTGTTTGGGAGTCGTGCTGATTCCGGGGAGTTCGCGGCTGGCACCAGCCGTCTGTCAAAACAACGTAAAGCAGCAACATGCACAAAATTGAATTAATTACAGCGAAGCCCTCGGGAATGAGTAGGCTGTCTATAAAGGAGAAAAAGTACGCGTGGGGGAGGAAAAACGAAGGGATGGTAGGATGTGAGATACAGATAAAGGGGGGGGGGGGGGGGAAAAGATAGGAACGGGGCGGATTAAAAACAGACAGACGGACACGAAGAGTGAAAGAGATCAGAGCAGAGGGCCTCAGGCTGGCGAGTCATGCTCGGAAATTCGTGCCGAATGTGTTTACCGCAGCATCGTGAATGGACGAATAACACAACAAAAGAGCATTGGTTTAACTAAAAAAAGGAGCCTAATTATAGACACAAAAGAACCCAAGCAGGCCTGCTTTATACAAAGGAAATGGAGTTAGCCTGTCATCTGTAAACAAACCAGCCTATTAAAACACAGCAGAGTTTATATAAAACATGGACAGGTACGATATAAACAGGCAAACCCGCTGTAAAACTATCCTCCACATGTCTATAAAGCAGCGGGTGCACAGACACCAACACACACACTATCGTGTATTACCATCGTTACAGGATTGGTATGACCTACAGCTAGGGATGTGGTGAAGGCTACAGTCAAGCCGGAAAGTCTGCACACCCCTTTCACCTTCTCCACGTTTCATTACATTACAGACTTATTCTAC
>JAOUQW010000023.1:3031374-3055553 GCA_028565825.1 Olivaichthys viedmensis
TTGGGGCGCATCAGCTTCGGGTGTTGAGGTCGCGGGTGTGGATGGAGGCGGGGGGGGGGAGGGGGGGGGGGGAGGGGAGGACGGGAGGGGAAGAGGGAGGGGGGGAGGGGGGGGGAGGGTGCAGACAGAAGGAGATAAGGGCCAGAACATTCCCTCTCTTTCACTTATGATCCTAACTGACTACACACACACACTGCCCTTCCCTCTAATCCTTCATTACGTTATGGATTGAGAATTTAGAGAGCTTTTCACCCCGATATGTTGCATGCAAGTGCATTTGAAAGCAAAAAGCATGTGATGTTAAGATAGCTTCCATGATGACCACATCATGATCATTACCATACATTTCGAAGTCTGTGTCCAAAAGTGTGTGCACTCCTTGACATGATAACATTTTACACAGCAGTGTAGCCGTTGGCCTGTTACGCTTCCTGACATGAGCAGCAGCGGCAGAGCTCATGACTCCTCGTCTGTATCCCACACACAGTCACATACAACTGTCCAAACCACACAGTGGAATAAAAAAAAAGGAGAGAGATCCGATTGGCCGTGTGGAAATCTGATTATTTTTCAGCATTTCTGTATTATTCCGGAGTGTCTAGGAAACGCATCTCGAATTGACTTCACTCTGAAAATCATGTCTATGCATTTTTAATAAAGACTGTTGTAGAGTGCCTTCCAATGCGTCTCCAACTCACAACCTCATTATCATTAGTCATCAGTCATACTACAAGTCATTAATATTCATGAGCAGACTCCGCAAATAGTAAATCATTATTAATTACTTCGGAATACCTTCTGAAATACAGCCCCTGCCACCTCCTGGATTTTTATGTGCCTGACAGACGCAGAATATGAGAAAGACAAAAGAGACAAATATTGAACTGTTGAGCTGTTTTAGAGCGGTGATTTTATACTACAGTTCATCAGCAGTAGCCAACTTAATTATAGGACTTTAAAATCAGCTGGGTAACATTAGCTTACGCTGGTTAATTAGCATATAGATTTCTCAACAAAGGGAGACGTAAATTGGCGTTTTTGTAACTTGTTGCTGTGCAAACCTGAGTATAACGAGTTCAGGAGATCAGTTGGAAAAACACTGAAAACGACCTTTCCCCACTGGTTATGAAGAGTTTTGTCTTTGGGGAACGAATAAAAACTATTTGCTGTGTTGCAGCCACGACTGACATTTCTCCAGGCTTTTTTTCCACTCGTCATTTTGAATTAGCTGGGAGTTCACTTGCGTTAGGTCACGACAAAGCTATTAACGTTGCTCGCTTTCACTGTGGACTCCAAAAAACAAAACAAAAACCCACAAAAAGTTGCATCTTGTACCCCTAAGGGGTCGTCGGCTTGTCCCTCTGGGGGAAAACCCTGTAAGGTTCTATGTCCTCATCAAAGAGTGTTCAAAGTTGAAGCGAAGAACCCATGACTATTCAAAGAACCTTTGAGGAACTATTTTTTCTAAGAACGCATATTAAAATTGTAGCAATGGGACCATCACAGTGAGTGTTGCAGACGTATCTCTCGTGTGACGTAGACAATATTGAGTTTGTCGTCACCGGTACATTGTGGAAACCACACGAAATACAGATTTCACATTTTCTCATAGTCTAAAAACCACCAAAATAGAGAATCTTCACAATATATCTGAGTTACACTATGCTCCAGGGTTTGTGCAATCTTTGTTAGTGTACACCAACTATAAAGACTTTGCTTTTGAATTCCATGTGCCCTACTTACATGGAGATACCAAACCATCCAAGTCATCCACTCATCCATCCTTCCCCTCTCTCACCCTCTGTTTCTCACCTGGGAGGGGGCGCTGGAGGACAGACCCCCGCTGAGCTCGCCGATGCGAGCAGCCGCCGTGGGGTTAGAGGAGCTGATCAGCACAGGCCCGCTGATCTCCATGGAGTGGCGCTGCGGCGGTGGAGCCAGGCACGGCTTATGGGACATGGTAAGTGAGGTGAACGAGTGGCGCTTCTTGCTGTTCTTTTTCTCCCCTATCGCTTTCTGTGCACCGTTGGCTTGGGGGCCTGAGGAGGAGGATGAAGAACCCTCGGCTGAGTCGTCTGGCACTTTGTCGAGCTCGATGAGCTGCCGTGCAGCCGCGTTGAACTGGGGGAAACAAAGATGAAGGGCATGAAAACTTTCAAAGAAAGTTAGGGAGCAATTTACGGAACTACTTCTTTGTGTAAAACCCTTTCTTGACATGCAGGAGATGAAGAGGAGAGCAGATAAAAAAGACGACAGGATCAAAAGGAGGGAGAGAAAGCAAGGGAGTGGGTGGAAAGAGAGAATCAGCCACATACTACTGTCACTCATGAGCAGCTCCTGCTGAATGCGGAGGGTGTGCCGAGACTGGAGGCAGCAGATACTTACGGGGGAAACGAGAATCAAAGGGAAATAGAAAAGCTTTAGTTCGAGACAGAGCCTTTTTACTACCGCTCACACACACAGCCCCGAGCAGCCAGCTCGACACCTCGGATGAAAGCAGGTGGAACCCTGCACCAAGTTGAGTTCACCTGCAGGTTCCGGAGTACATGCTTGCTCATTACGGTGAACTGGGTCATGCTTATACATGTATAGATACTAGAATGAACTGGGAAGGCATGTGTGCATTAGCTACATACCATTTTCTGCTCACCAGCCAACCATTTTATTATCCTTTATTTACACTATGTATTCAAACAGTGGAAATCGGCAGAGACCTCCTGATATGTGGTTGCCGATTAGATACAGTTATGTGCAAAAGTTTGCATCCCCGGTGAAAAAAGTACCTCTATTTCACAATTTTCCTATAAGTTAAAAATGAAAATATGGGCGTATCCTGCAACAAGACAAACAATTCAAGACATAAGGCAAAAATCAACAGAAAACGTTTGAAAAGAACCAAAAGAATCAAAAGGTTTGCCATGATCCTTTCATTCTCCAGACCCAATTTGAAGAAGGCACTGTGTTATAACAGATACGTCAGGAAGAACGGAGAATACTGCAACTTTGAGGATCCAAAACAGGTTGGAGGCTGTTATAAAGGCAAAGAGTGGGCATACAAGTTCTTAGAGAATATTTCTGAACTGAAATCATTTTAGTTTTTCACTATTTGACATTTGTGCTACTTGTGATAATGAAGGAACATCTGTGAAACCTAACACACTAAATGTGCTGATATAAACAACTTCTCTATAAAGATTTGGTACATTTTTCCGACTATATGCATTCTGATTCTTCAAAGTATTGCGAGTTGATGTTACCATTTCATCATATTTTTTTTGCTTGTATATACCAGACAACACTGCGGTGTATATACACATGTACAGACTCCATACATACCACAAACACTCCATTACCCTATAACAGGAACATGGAGGACAACAGGGACATCGTGAGTGCTGGAAAAAGAGAGGGAGCGCCAAAATAAAAGGCCATTTTTTCAGTCACTCTCCTTCATACAGCCGTGTGCGTGTCTCTTCTGATGTCAACCCGAGTCTGAGATTACATACTCAAAAGTGCTCGGTTGTTTTTGGAAGCAGCTGCCACTGTGGAAATAGCTATGCCTTTTGTGAGTCTTATCCAGACGCCCCCTCTCATCCCCCCTCTCTGTCTTTCTCCATTTGCGTGTCACAGAGTGATGCTACTGAAGACCTGTGTGTGTGACAGCAGCTATTTTGAAGTGTTTTGAAGCTTATTTTAGGGCCTAGGTTAGAGTTGGAGTGTCGGGAAAGGAGAGTTAACGACGCTGTTGAAAGCGTGCGTGCGATTGGGAAAGACGGCACAAGAGAGAAGACAAGAAAGAAAGATCATGAGCGCGCAGGAAGTACACTTGGTAGGATGTGTATGTGACGAACAGGAGTGTTCACATGATTGAGAAAAAAAAGAAAAGAAAAGAAAAAATAGTAATGATGTTTTGAGGGTGTGTGTGAGATTTTGAGAGCAGTTTGTTGTGGACAGTTCTGAGCCTGTACATATTAATAGAGTTGGCGTGAGTGTGTACACACGTGGAGGACAGAGTAATATGAAGGAGTGTGTGTGCACGTGGAGTCGTGGAGTGGGGACCTGTGAGGTTATGCCTCTGCTCACACAACAGCCTCACCAGCTGTTTCATACAAAACCATGCAAGTTATTAGCAACGTGACTGCCATTTTGTAAAAGGTTGTCACGCATCACTATTTACAGCGCCACTTTTAAGAGCTCTGCCATTCAGGAGCTTCACTGACAAGCAAGGAATTAAAAAATAAATAAAAAAATAAAGGAGCTGACTAATTGGACATGCTGGCAGTTATTGAAGCTGATGACGAAGATGTGTTTCTGAATGCTCGGGTGCTTTTCAAATGAGTCAGCTATGACGAGTCATGCATGCGTCTACTGAAAGCATCCTCAAATGAAAGAAGATAGTAGTATGTCCAAGAAACACGTGCGGAATTTACTTTTTTCCTCATTTTTATCCCAATTTTAGTCAATGCCAAATTCAACCCACTAGCTAGTTCTTCCTTATCAAACACCAACTAGGAAAGGCAAAGGCTAACATGTGCTTCCTTTGAGACATGTGAAGCATCTTTTCAAACGGCTGCTCATGCAATGTCATCGGGCAGCCGAACTCCTTTGGAGGAGACGCTAACTGGCTTCTTCCACATACATAAGCTCACAGACGTCCAAGATTGTAAGAATACCATTCTTTCCACCCAGAGAGCAGAGTCGATTGTGCTCTCTTGGACTCCTGGCTGTGAATGGCTATGGCTCTGTCGGGATTAAAACTCTCCCAAAGATAAGGCGAACGCTTTACCGTTGTTCACATCGGGACCACAATTAAATAAAATAACAGTTATGTATCGTCACTGTCCAATGAAAAGCATGTATCTCCAAAATTCCAATTTTTCAGCAACACGAAAAAACACTTCTTCATAGAGAGTATCATACACAATAAATCCGAAATTGACAGTGTGATTTGTCAGCTTTTCATCGATCATTTAGATGTCAACTGTTGTAGGGTAGACAGAGGTTTTTGCCCACATTCCATATATGGAAAAAAAAAGTTTAAAAAAACGCAACAAGTGGAGATACATGTTTTTCATTGGACAGCGACGATATGCTGATCCCAAACATGTCGATTTCAAGCGGAAAAAAAACTACACACATCCATTACATTATATAAATTAAATGTTCCTGAGTCCATTTTGCTAGACTCTACAGTAGGAAATAGGTGCCAGTAGGAATTTTGACGGGTTAGCAGGCTTCTACAAAGTACTTCTTGCAAGTCGCACCATACATCTAGCCTATATCTATATTAGCCACACTTCAGGTATATATTTTGTGTATATTTTCTGAAATCTGTGTATTGTACTTGTTATTTACTGTTAGCATCGTATAATCTGTCCAGTCCCATTACGTAAGCATTACATCTTACCAAAAATGCCTCATACATGTGAATGTATTTGGCCAATAAAGTTCTAGCTATGATAAAATCATATTGAAACCCAGGCGCGCACGAATAGAATTTTTACCCTCAAGGGCTCTTTAGATAGTTACGGGATCTCAACTTCCTAAATGGGTCTACTTAGAACCCTCTCTGAAAGGGACACCCTCTATTGTAGGGTTCAACATAGAACCTTTAAGGGTTCCCCCAGAGAAACAAGGCGTAAGAGCCCTTCATGGTTTTAGATTTAGCAATTTGTTCCTAAGAGTGTACTATAGTGGACATATGTAGTTGAACAGTAAAGAACTACCTGGCAACCCTTCCTTAACTGAAACATGGTAATCCATCAGAACGCGTCTCACCTCTACATACGATATGGGGAAGATGCCGATCTTATCTCCCAGCATTCCCTCGGCCCAGTTCTGGTCCACACGCCGAATCACTGTCAGAATGTCGTCCTGAACAGCGGGGAGAAAAGACAGCAAAGGGACAAATTCGTTAAAACACAAACTGTCTATGATTTAGACTAAGCACTTCCTGTGTTAAAAATGGGGATGGGAGAACTGGGAAGTATGGACGTCGAGCATAAGCTAGCTAATGACTGAGGCTAACGATTTAGCTAGCTGGCACGTACCCATTGAGTCTTTTAAACGGGCAACGTAAAGCCCCAGTAACCGTGGAAACAGTACAAAATCTTTGGGAATATCAACGTTTCCCTCAGATGTGTTTGAAATTTTTGCCTTTTCTTAGCAATTCACACTGTCGACCACTAACCAAACATCACAGCTCGTGAAATCTACTATCAGGAAAATAACGACTTCCGAAGTTAAGGATACCAAAGAGCGAGCCGTTCATGTTGAACAATGAACGTGGCATATGTTCCGCTTGAGCGGCCTCACCTTCGAGAAGGGAAGGCAGTCCTTGTCGGCCTCCTTGTCCTTGAGTTCAAAGTCGTACAGGGCCTTGCACTGCGGCGGCGGCTGTGGCAGCGGCTTGATCACCTGCACGAAGCTGGCCGGGAAGAAGCCGTGGACTCCGCCCACCTCGCCGTGGTACCAGTTCTCATCCACCTGCCGGCGCAGGATGATGATGTCACCCTTGCTGAATTTGAGGTCGCCGGGTTCCTTGCCATCGTAGTTGTACAAGGCTTTGGCGCAGGGTAGCTGGGGAACTCCCTGCAAAAAGAGTGGGAGAGGGGGGACACTTCGTTTAGTTTACTTTGTTCAGAATTTCAGATAAAAGCAAAAGTGCTCAAAGGCCCATTCTTTTTTGTATAGAATGGATCAGGAATAGTAGTGATAAAGTTACATAACCAGTGAAGAGGTGTTTGCGTGCATATGAGATGCGTGTAAAACACCGAAGGCTTCTATAAACCCATTATACACCATTTACTGAAGGTTTCTCAAACTTCAACAAAGAACCATTAACTGCAATCCATAGAGGCAATGACGCTCAGGCCTTATCCAAGAAGCAGTGGGATAAATCTCTTCACTCCAAAAGACAAAAACACACACACATTTAATGCCAGCACTGATTTGTCTGACTGACCGCTTGCGTTGCCTTGCATTTTAGCACCATCTGTGTTACTTTACTCACTGACAAGCCCCTTGTCCGACAGTCCCAGAATCCTCTGGGGTTCGCCCATGGACCCACAATACTGCGAGGCAAGGCCCATTTATCAGTGTGTGAAGAGCTTTGTGGTGCTGGCCCAGTCGTCTGGAACCAGTCAAAGCTCCATTCAGCAGTGACAATGATCCACAGGGAGGGGGAAGGGAGGGAGAGAGTCCCCCCACCACGAGCTTCCTCCTCTCTGCTTCACACACAGAGCCGAGAGCAGAATCCTAAACACAACACGGCATACAGTGTGTCTATGCTTTAAAAGAAAGAAAGAAAAAAAAAATAGAAAAAAAAGACAAAGAGAGGGGAGATGGAGTTGGCACACTGTACTGTTTACGACTAATGACCCACAGAAGTGCACACAGGAGGATCAGCACACTCTTACTGCCATTAATGTGCTGCAGAGAGACAGAAAGCTAAATGGAGGGAGGAAGACAGGAACAGACAGAAAGTACTCGTTTCAACATTGTTCATTATAAACAGATTTCCCCTGAAACGTCAGCAAAAGAAAATGTGAATCGTTATTTTTTTCCCATAAATTTCTGTTCCGTTATTCAAATATATTGTTTAGGGTGCGACAAGATGACAATCATCCAAACAGACATGAGTTTTGTGCAAAACTAAACTACTACCACAGGGGTGGACAAATAAGAAGCCTGGGCTACCAAATTTTAATTTTTTTTACTCAGAAGTGCGTGCTGATATGGTATTCACCATCATTCTCTTCTCCCGTCCATCAACCAGAGAGAAAAAAACCCTGCTTTCTGTAGACTTTCCGTGTACTTAACGTAATGCCCTCTAATTGGTACATATGTTGTGGTGGGGTGAAGCAACTTGACCTGTAACTGTAGCTTGTTTTTCCGAATCTTGTCGCCTGCTAAACGACGGATAGCAATCGGAGGACACGCTATATTAACCCCAGTCTGTATTTTTGCACTAGCTTATCATACAATTGAGTTAAATTATATTAGCTACCATTTACCATTAGCCTACTTAACAATGCTAGCTAGTTAACAATGTTAACTTATTTGTAGGGGTGTAACGATACACTTTGTTCACGATCCGATTTTGTCACGATACCCAAAATGTTTTTGAAAAAAATTTGAAGAAAGAAAAATTACTGAAAAAATTCTGAAGAATAAACAAATGGGCATTTTTGCCTGTATATATTTGTAAACAAAAAAGAATATTTAGTAATCCAGGAAAATACCAGGAACCGAGGTTTAAAATTCCTAGTTTAAATTAAATAGATAAATAAATGAATAAATAAAAAAGGACTTTAATAGCAGCTTCACCATACTTAAGACTGTAGTCTATAGGCAGGGTTAGCGAGCAAATAAACATTTCCATGTCGTTTTGGTGAAATATAGTTATGTTTTCTTAAAGTAGAGGTTTTAATGTATATAACACGCAGAAAAACTCAATTTTGGTCAAAACCCAATTTCTCGTCATTTTCTCGGATTTAAAAGACGACGGTGCGTCTCTCGCTCCCCTTCACCTGTTTCTAATAACGACGATAAAGTTAGGAGTGTCACATGACGTGGTGGTGTGGGTTACGTTGATTGCGACCTCTGGTGGTTAAACAGTGCAATTGCAGTAGATAATTAATTAATTAATAGAATACACCCGATATCGCAGATCTCCACGATGCACATCACGTTTTGGCATCGCGATGTATCGTGTCACGATGCATCGTTACACCTCGACTTATTTTGGGGATAATATTAACTATAGTTTGCAGGCAACCAAAACGTGGGACTGGGCGAGCACAGCCTGGAGGGCTATCTAATGAAGTTATGATTTTATACAAACACCACGTCAGAAAAACAAGTCACCTGTGGTCAATAATATTTAGCAAGCGGTGTTTGCTTAGCCTACTAGCTAAGCATTTAGCAGCCATTAGATTTCCCCATGTTATCATGTCACTGTTTGGTGCTGCGTCCAAAACTACATACTACTGTATTAAATAGTATGTCAAACTTATACACCCCCATAGGTTATCGCAGTCACCACTGGTGATGTCGTTTATATAGTACGGTAGTACGTGTGTTTCGATATAGCGATAGAGAGACTGGAACTAGGCCTGTCACGATTATAACATTTTGGCAGACGATGGTCATAAATATCCATAACTTAAACGTATAAAACCTATTACTGAAATACACAATAAGTAATGTACTCGAGCAAAAACTATGTAAATAGTGTACTATTCTGTACTAATCTCCTAAATCTTGCCATCTACAAAATGTTTTAGTGAGAGTTACAATTCAAATTACTGTTACACAACCAAATTTAAAACCAAAATAAGCCTTCGACTTAAAATAATGATTCAAATCTAAATGTTGCAGCAATTTGATTACAGCAAGAAACAAAACTAAGAATGAACGTAATGTTTAATGACTGTTTCTATATTCATATGAAACCTATGATTGTGGATTCTCATGATTAATCGTGATTGCCTCAAATAATCCAGATTAACTCAAATAATTGCATTTAGGTGATTAAGTGATAATCGTGACAGGCCTACCTGGAACAAGTGATTGCTAGATCATAAGTGATTTTTTATTTGCTTGCATCAACCTTCATCACATCGGTTTTATTGATACGGCAACTTTCCATAACAGCCTAACTATAAATACTCGTTTTGGGGAATTTCCATTACTTCCATTAAGGTTCTCTCATCACCAGTTCAAATTTAGTTTAAAAAACAGTCAGAAACCCCACTATGGATAGTAAGAGAAGTGGACAGAGAGGCAAAACAGAACCTTGAGAAATGTCACGCGATATCTCGTTTAAATAAATAAATAAATAAATAAATAAAATCTTAAATCAGGGCCATGTACAGTACTGTGAAAAAATGTTTTGGGTACGTGTAAAGAAATTCTGTAAAGCGAAAATGCTTTTAAAAATAATAAAATTAAAAGTTTCTGAATAGAAAAAAGGGAAAACAATATATAAAAATGAATGAATAAATAAATAAATGCCTTTAAAACTGCATTAATTCCCTTAGGCACGCTGTCGTGCAGTTTTATAAGGAAATCGGCTCCTAGGTTTCTCAAAAACTCTTGGAGAACTTGCCACAGTTCTTCTGCAGACTTTTGCTCTCACCTTCTTCTCTCTCTGCAGGTAAAATCCCAGAACAGCCTTCAATCTGTTTTTATCTAAAAAGTGCTCTATTACTTAATATCTCACTTTGTTTAATGACTTACAAACATTTCTCTGCAACATCCAATTTTTTGGAAAATGAATGTTTGGAAACGTGCTCTTTTTCTAATGACACACTAATGCACAAGACAAAAAATATTTATACGTGTAATTTTTTTTTTTAATAATTCAAATGTAGGGTGCCTAAGACTTTTGCACAGTACTGCATATCCAATGTCCACCTGACAATTTTCCAAATTGTGTGCACAGCATTTTGTTTAGAATTTACAGCCACAACGGTGGCACAAGGTCTTTGATAATAAACCCCTACCTCACAGTCCAGTGCCCAAGTACTTCTGTGCTTCTCGTCCAACTACTCCTCCCACCCCCCATCCAGACTTCCCTCGCTCTATTTTTTTTTCTCTCCTTTTCCCCTCTATGGGCCCCTCACAAGAGCCAGCTGTCAGCAGATTTACAGACCAAGCCACTTCTGCCAGAGAGAGAGAGAGAGAGAGAGAGAGAGAGAGAGAGAGAGGATGTGAAGGAAGAAGAGGAACCATCTAATGAAAAAAATGAATGCAGGGGTGGTCCTTTCTGTGCGTGTTTGTCTTTTTCTGGTTTGAGTGTCAGGTGTACCGTAGTATGAGAATACTAGACCTGGAGGAACATGAAAGAACACCTTCCCCGAGCAAAAACAACTTTGACGGTGTGTCTACGAGCGCATATTTCTTCGAATTGTTTCATTTCCATGCCAAAAATGTATTGTAAAAAAGGTATAACGTAACCACTCATCTACGGACGCATAATAATGGTTTATGACCTTGCCGTATGAACTCGGTGTGTACGAGTTACACCGGATATGAACTTAAAGCTCGTGCAGCAGCACACGGACCCTAATTCAGTGGCTCAGTCCCAGTGGACATGGAGTGTATATATTGTAACCCTATCCTGAGTTGCATCATGAGTAAAATAAGCAGTCAATGCATAACTCCATCCCCCCCCACCCAAGAATACAAACAGTTCTGATCTCGCTCAGGCTTCTCCGTCTGCGCGCCGTCTTTCAGCACCTGTCCTGGTCTGGGGCTGTAAAAAGCACAAAAAAAAATGGCACAGATAAGGCGCCCTAACCGGCACGCCCTGTTGTCTCATTAGACCCCGCGTTATTGCTGAAATGTTTCATAACAACAGTCCTATCTCCATGCAGTCAGTCACTGGCTGACAGTTTCGGGTGTCTATTACAGCACTAATGAGGTCTGGGTAATGAGAAACCAGTGCCTTATCCACCCCAATTGAGGAAATTAATCGAAATCAAAAAGTCGTCGGCTATGCCCCGCACGCACGTGCCGCGCAAGCGCTTGAAGCCGCGTAAAATCTCAGTTACGGTCTTCCGAACTGCTCAAATGCGCTGCTGTGAAAAGGTTATATTTAATAAATGACCGCAACGTTGCATACGCCGATTGCGCGACTGTCTATAATTCTATAATGACTGTACGATACATTTTGTCCTTGAACTCGATATGCGCTCTCCGTCTTTGAGGAAGAACAGCCTGTATTATCCCCAAACTCACACCATCGTGTGTATCGCTTTCTCACTCCGTGTCAAGAGCTCTGTTCTGTTGCAGTCCCGAGAGACTGTGGTGCCATTTTGTGGTCGCCTTGGGTCACCGTGGACTCATAAGGTGCCGAGTAATCCATCAGCTCTAATCTGTTTGGATGGCTAATGCAATTAGTTCTGGGAGCTGCCGAGGGCCTTGCAAGCGGCACAGAGCATCCACATGTCAACGTGATGTCAACAGTCAGCTGAGATTGTACACGAACGTGCAGACTCTCTCTCACACACACCCACACACAACCCGAGGGATCGAACACAGCAGCTTTGCGAGACACTGAGAGGACTGCTAAGTCCTGAGAAGACCTGCAAGCTGATTCACCATTCCCATTTTAGCTCCCAACACCAGGAGAAAAATAAACTCTGCCTATTAACTAACGATGTTTGGACTTAACATCTCACTGCAGTTGTTTCTCGTGCACGTATACATCCGCCTTAGTCTGAACTGTTTTTTTTTTTCTTTTTTTTCTTTCCAAATATAGAGCAGAAATGGTTTACTCCAGGGCCAGTCAGAGGAAGTTGAAGTCGGTTCTGTGACATGTTCGTCTGTAATGATACGTTTCTCCAGACTGATGCCTGGAACTCATTATGATCACATGAATTTACGCCAAACGCAACATCCTTTCACGTATATACTCTCCAGCTTGTGGAACCACCATCAGAATGCAGCTGAGCACGCTTTTTTACGCTTTTCCGTGGTGTGTATTGTATCACCAGCCTTGCAACAGTACCTACATTAAATAGCGAACTTCAAGCATTTTTATAAGTCGTCCTTGTCCTCGTCCTATTCGTTTCTGCAAAGGCTGCGCTTTTAAAAAGACGTCCTCCCACGCACATAGATAATTAAGGTCCGTATTTTTGCATAATCCAATATACGCAGGCAACCGGCAATAAACGGAACACATGCATAAAAAGCAGATCCTCACGGTCACAGTAACAGTAGAGTGTTGAATGGTAGAGCGTCTACACGTCTAAAACACGCGACCATAATCAGTCGTACGATTTAATCGACATACTCAACATGCACAGTATCGAAATATCACGACCAATAAATACAAGGGTCCATAATAATAGCACTTGTTCCACTTGAGAGGAGGCTGTTTAGGTAGGCAGCATTTCTGGGCAGCGTTTATGATCCAGAGATAGAAGACAGCTGTGATCCAAGGTACCTTATTTTGGACAAATTTGAAGATGGCATTGTAAGTGACCTTTGCAGAGGACAGTTCAACAAGTCAGAGTTCTAGGAAAGCCTGAAAAATAGAACAATTTCTTCAGGGACCGGTTACTAGAAGTAAACACATTCTAGTGGGGGGGGGGGGGATATGGCAAAAATTTCTCTCTCTCAACATACTTATGTTTGCTACAGAGTGGAAAAGCTATGGTTTCAACAATGCTTTTATTTTGTATATGGAAATAAATAATTTAACACGCAATGGGAGGGAAAATTAAACATATTTCAACATTCGAATGAGCACTAACGAAGTCGGTCAGGTTTCTAAAAGTATGTATCATGCTATTAATACATCAATTATACCGTCATATCCCCAAGCCATAATAAAAGGTGAGGCAATTACTGTGATGTGAACATTTTGTATCAGCATTATGCCTCGTCTGAGGGTTTGTTTACACATGCAGAAAAGGGGAGCTGTGTTTTCACAGGCAACCCTTTGTTCTAAATCTCCTCAGTCTATCGGTGTTTATTAGGTGCCGTTATTGAGGGTGTGGAGAGGAAACTAGACAGGGGATTGTCTTAAGCCCCCGCTCCTCATACCCTCAAGGGTTTCCAGTCCGAGATAACCACTGTGCATGCACGCAGACAGGCAGACAAGGAACTGAGAAGGCAACTCTCCAAGGGTGGAACAGAGCACATTTAGAAAAACGCACTCCACTTTTTGTTTACCGATCCCTACACCAAACGGGGGTCGCTTGCTCATATGACAGCACTACGTTAAGCGGGAGGTCGGGTGCGGACATCTTGTTTTCATTACAACCCCATTAGCTGAAATGGGCTCTTAATGACCTTGTTTGCAGCTGGTGGGGAGTTAAGCCGCCCCATATCTCACACCTCGGTCCCATCTGGTCCTGCACCACCACCTCCATCCTGCCACCTCTACCAGGAGCAATTAGTCAGAAATGGGCCCCTTTACACATATACTTGCCTCGCTTTATCCACCGAGCACTCTTGCGAGATCCAGTTGAGTAATTGGTATGAAATATAGGGGGGGGGTTTCTTGACACAGGCCGGTCGTAAAAAAAAAAAACAAGAGTGGGCCGAGTCCTCCGTGATGCAGGGAGGTCACAAAGTAGGTGGCATTCTTAGTAAACTGGCGAGTTGAACAAGCCGGAACAGAAGTCCAGGTATAACCAGATATCGATCTCAGTTAACTGGAGCACAACACTGCGCTTCCTGTCCTTTCAGGCTGTCAAATCAAGCAGAACTCTGATCCCGTGGGTCTCTTGCATAGCTCCATCTCTTTTCACCTTCGACCTTTCCGCTAGAGTGACAGAGGGTTCTGCTGCTTCTTGATGGATCCTGACAAAACTGAAATCTTCGCTGTTCTGGTTTCCATGCCAACTTTGAGACTCCTCTATCCATGTTTTTGCCCCTTTCAGGCTGTTTACGGGACTTCATGTCAACCCTGAACACAGTGAAGGGAAGATATTATTGAGGAGGATGGGTTGAGGTGCAAGAGGGGCTTTAAAAATGGTGAAAAGAACGCATTTTGACCCAAGCATTAGTTAGGCTATATATTAGATCTGTCAATAAAAGAATGAAATGCAATTGCTCGCATTATTTTGAGGAGTTAATTGTTAATAACCTTCCTTTGTTTGCGCAAAATCTGACCGTAAAGAAAACATTTTTACATTCGTAACCTGCTAGTCCTGGAACGTTTTGTGGACTGTGTTTGAAGTGGCCGACAATTTTTCGGGATTTGGCTACGGTTTCTGCCTCACAGCTGCAATCATGTTCCTTAGCCTTTAGCTGTAGCTGCAGCAGCAGCACTGTGCTAAGTGTGATAAGTTTCTTTTCGATGTTTTACTGCTGTGCGACAGCCATGAAATGCACAACGCATGCTTTACGCATATGTATATAAAAAATACCAACAAGACGTTTAGTGCGGTAGGTTTCACACATGTTCCTTATTTAGCACAAGTAATAAAAAAACGTCAAATAGTTAAAATGTTAATATATTCATCGTAAAATAATCAAAGTGAGATCAGATCAACCGTTTGCATTTCCCTTTCAGCATGTGATATAAAAAGGCAAAAGAGTGGGCATATGGATTAGAGAATATTTATAACTTCCTCCAACCTCTTTCATATCCTCTGAACAGCTTTTGGAACCCCTCAGCTGCAATATTCCCCCCCCCAATTCATCTTGATATATCGGTCATGTCAACTCTGGCAGATGTAATACGCAGCCTTCGGTTCTTTTCAAACTCTCTCTGTTGATTTTGCCTCAGGGTTTGGATTGGCGTCTTGTTGTAGGATACAACAAACGTATCATTTGAAACTTTCTTGTTTCTTTTTATTGGTAAAATAAACAGTCAAATATAGGCACATTGCCCCCTTTTTTGAAATTTTTTTTATTCACATATATACATACACACGTGTGTGTGTGTGTGTGTGTGCATTCTTCTTGTTTTCACAAGGTGCTCTTGACAGTTTTGATTTATGGTTTAGAGAACATACACTAGCGGTCAAAAGTTTGGAATCAATGTTTTCAGTGATATAAACTCCATTTAGTTTCAGATTCATCTATAAAATGATTCTAGTGTTTATGAACTTTAGCTTTCAAATCATTTGTAGAGAGCTATAAAACATGATGTGTCCAGAATGATGACTCCAAAATGACTATGAACGTTTTATAGCATCGAGAGTGATGTTAATATAAACATTAATACACACAATGCCCATCAATTCTTGAAGTGGATACTTAAATAATATACTGGAATTATCTATGTATAGTCATTTCTCCTTTACCATTAAATTATCATCATTTAACTTTTTTTAAATGACTTTTAAATGACTTTTTCCCCAAAATACTTAAAATATTAAACAAAACCTCTAAAAAGAGCTTTTGGTGTGTGGTTTATATTAGATCTACTACATTGTAGAAGAGTTTAGTGAATAGAATTATGACTGTTCATAAAATATGACGGGTGACCCCAAACATTTGACCGCTAGTGTACATAGAAAAAAGAAAGGGAGAAAAAAAGACGAATATAAATGCTGTTTCTAATGTTGCTCTAACTGAGCCAGATTTACTCCCGCATGCACACTTCAAGGCACTTGTACCGAGAAATATGGAGAGGCTCAATAAAAGCGCCAGTCAAAGTCAGAAAGTAAGCAAAACAAAATCCAAGAAAAAGGAGAGAGTAAAGTCTCTCTCACACACACACACACACACACACACACACACACACACACACGGCCAGTCTGTTGTCTGGACAACAGATGTGAGTCTGGACCAGGATCACACACACAAACCTGATCCCCTCCAGTTCACTTGACTGACTTTTTTTTTTTTTTTTTTTTACCCTCCACTCTGCTGATTCCTTCATTAACTCTCCAGTCACAGGAGTCCACCTCTGTCCCAGTCAACATCTATAACACACACACCACTATGGTGTTATTACGGCACACACCCTCTCCACAGTTCTCATTACGACACACCTGCTCCACAGTCATCGGCCACTGACCTCCATAAATTCCCTTCTCTGTACGCGTCCAGCTTTTACGCATTAAACTGTAATTTGGGGACTCATGGGAATGGCAGCCATTTAGCCTGATCGAGAAAAGCTGCCTGGCACCGGCGTGCAGGCTCTCGTGGGAGTCGGAGTTCTTGCGTGTGATCAGAGCTGCCCAGGCCTGAATGTGTGGACAGATGAACCACGAGGCAGCCATGTGTAAGACCGAGGAAACCAGAGGACGAGATTGAAGCTTGGTCTCGAGGGAGCGGGCAGCTTTTCATTGGAATGAAACATTAACCTTATGGGAGCGCAAAAGGCGAGGGCATTTTGTAAGCTACATGTTAGTCATCAAAAAGAGAGCGTTTTAGCAAGGAGGGGGTCTGTAGTTTATGGAAGAATTATGGAACGGCGCAAGGAACCATGTGGTATTCATAAAGCGGCTCTGACTCTGCGTGTGTGTGTGGCTTGTTTTGAGCACGATTTGGAGAAGTGTCTGAAAAGGCAGAGAGAATGGCAAGAGGGAAAAAAAACAAAAAAAAAATAAAAAGGGAGAGTGCGCATCCAGTCCTATAAATGTAAAGCGAGTGTGGCTCATTAGTCCTCAAGCGCTGATGTGGTTGCTTAATAAGCTGGTGTGTGTGCTGTGCAAACGGGTGTGTACGCAAGTTTAACAGTATAAACTGTGTACACGTGTGTGATTCTTCTTATTATTTAAATATTTTAATGTGTGCGTGTGTGTGTTCGTCGGGTGTAGTATTATCGAAGCAAAAACATGACAAGAACACGAGAAACTTGGGCAAAAATGCAGTATTATTGTGTATAGTGATATTTTTTTCCCCAACAAGAAAAGCTGTGGCTTTCTCATTTCCATGCCACAATAATGACCGAATGAGAAGCCAAACCTCCTCAGGTGGTCAAATGACACAGGAACTATTTTATAGCTGTTATCCTAGAAATCTCTGGGGTAGGAGTTATGATAAGGAATGCTTTTCAGGCACACTTGTCCCCATTACAGAGGTGTTACTGCAGATATTACTGGTGACCTTCTCAGCAAGCTGAGGTCTTGTTAAGACGTTCACATACTGCCAGAAAGTGGAACGTGGCAATGTTATTATATAACGTGGCTGATGAAAATAAAAATAGGCCTATCAAAAGGTTAAATCAGCCAAGCTCACACTCGAGTAAATTAATGACTGTACATCAGTGTCTATTCTGTGATATTACTATACTATCAAGGCCACAATAATGTTTATTAATATTGTTCTCTATATATGGCTAAGCTAGGAAGAATATACATTTACTGAATATAATTGAATTTTGACAGTGTTGTACGCACATCAAATAATAATAGTCAAAAAACAAAACACTGAAAAGAAGAAATGTTTCTCCAAATGAATGAATGGCTTATGACATTATTATATTCTTGATGGAGAAGTTTTCTACATGTCCACGTTAACAGTAACGCAATTGAGAATGTAGAGAATGTAATTCTCCATTTTTTTAAATTAAAAGAACAGACACGAATAAGTCAGTTAACAATCTGACAATCTTTTCTTTTTCTTTTTGTTTTGTTTCAGGGCCCTCACGAAGTGTAAATATAGGAACTGCTTTCACAAACTAAATAGTATTTCAGGCCAAAATCTGCCTCCTCTTTACCTAATGAACTCATTTCCCTGTTGCTTGGATATATTCAACTCAGCACATCTTAATTGTTTGTGCAATTTGATCTACTTAATGTGCTCTACAGGGGCACTTAATTTTATGCCATAGAAGGGTCTCTGTTCAACAAACATTGTGTTGCATGCAATTTCGTCGGACCTCGTGAATGCATTGTTAATAAATGAACGTCATCGGTTAATTTGGCCATCCAATTACAGCATGGAGAAGCACTTTAATCCGAACGTCTGCTGTGCTGTTGCCATTGCTTAAGGATGGAGAATATTATTGGTTTCTGGGGCTTGGTTGGGGTTGGGGAGCCATCTTGGACGAGTGCTTTCCCATACTGCCTGGGTGTCTCTAGCTGACCAAGCTTGTATTTCGGTGATGATGGCATGTGGGTTTGGGTCTCTCCCTCCCTGCAGCACTGGGCCCCTCAACGCAGCCATTAGGGAGATTCTCTGTCTTAGTGGAGCAATGACAGGTGAAATGAAGCACAAAATCCTAAAACCTGAAAGGAGCCCCTCTCTCTCTCTCTTTCTCTCTCTCTGACACACACACACACATTCACACACAAACACAGACACAAATACTCACATAAACACACACAGATTGTCTGTATACACACACACACACACCAACACAAAAATAGCATTTTTATAGTATTTTTCTTCAAATGGTTTACATGCTTTACCAGTCTCTTGGACAGTTTATTTCAGCAGTTTAAGCTCATCGTCTGAAAAGGCTCATGGGTCACTGAAATATTGCGTGATATCTCCCCATGCCATATCTGTCATGCCATTTGACCTAAGACTTTCCTTTCCTTTGTGATTTCTTGTACCGTCAAATCATGCAAAATCAATGTCTAAAACATTACATTCCCTCGTCTTCTAATGACTGGTCTGTCACTTTGCATTTGGACCACTAGCACGGCCGCTGGTGTGGAGAGAGGTGCTCCTCATTAACGACACTCTCCCCGAGCGTAACAGAGAGCTGAACGCTACAGCCGGCAGATATGAAATCCATACTTCATGCATTTTGCATGAGGGGGCAATGATCAGTGGGTGCAAGCCAAGTCTTTGTTTTGTTTTTTTTCCCTTGCACTGGGTAGTTACTGAAGAAATCATTAAGAAATGTAGCTAATTGAGAAGAGACCCAGAAGACCAGGTTAAGGAGTGAGAAAGTCAGGAAAATCGTGATTTATGCTTGAACGCTGAGATTTAATGCCTCTTCATGAGAATTAAAACGTGCAGGGGCTTCATGTGTAAAATAAATGAAACCACTTTCATCATTTTGGAAAGGACTGAATGTGTTCTTTACTACCCAAACAAAATTGGTTGGTAATGTTTTTGCAAAACAAATATTAATGTATACATTTATAAATTAGATTCTATTCACTCTTTCTCAGTACAGACTTTTGGCATTTTCATGATGTGCATACAATGCATTTTTTTAAATGTCTAGATTTGGTTACATAGCTTCTTTTCCTCCCCAAAATGTAGCACTACCACTGTGACCCTATTTTTTACATTATTATGTTTGGTAAACAATGTGCTCCTCTGCTGGCTGACAGGGCAGATGTTATCAGGAGTGTGAGTGGGCCGGGGAATGGCTGCGCGTCAGAAACCTCCCCGGCTGGAGCGGCTGGAGTCGGACACGAGCTGCTTCTCGGCCAGTCTGGACCACTACGACCTACAGGATAATGCTGAGGAGCTGGATGTGGACCAGTGTGATGCCAAACTGCTGGGTCAGTGCCTTTACTCTACTTACAGTGTTCTCTGACCTCACTACACACTGCTATAGTTATGTAGGATTTATTCTACTTATTCTAACATTAAGTTTTCTTGATTTTTAAATGTCATCCTCATGTTCAAAAGAAACATAATAAAATCACATACATTATAACATCATCTATATCATGCCTACATTGTGTGAATGAATAAAATGCTTTATTAATTTGATATCTTCTTGTACAGTCTAGCTTATTGCCATCCACTAGCTACATGGCTGGTTATTGCGAGGCACACTTACCTACCTCTACATGTCAGAGCAGAGATGTGTTATAACGTTACAGTGCTGAGGGCTCTTCAGTATCTGTAGCCGTGTTGCCACATTTTGTGTTGTCTGGTACAGCAGAGCGGAGTGCCCCCAGGGAAATCCCCAGGTGCCAATAGCATAGTCCTCCAGCTGGACTCTTGAATTGCCACCCTGCTGGACCTCAATTGTAGCCCCCCCAACCCATTATTGTACACTTTAAAGGTTACATAGTCAAACTAATCACTTTCACTACCACTAGATTGGTAGTTTGCTATGCTGCTATCAGTCGGCTCAAAATTACAGGTCTAACATCAAAGTAGTGGATTCTCACTGTGCCGAAGTGTGTGTGTGTGTGTGCGCCAGTGTCTGTGGTTTGGTATGTATTGTATGTAATCAGATGCCTTATGTAGTTCATTTGCAGAAATGTATATCACTTAAAATAAAGTGACCTAATATAATAATGCACGAATGCCGTCTCTTTTCAGAATCAAGAAAACACACGTTTCAAGCGATATACACCTTTCTTCCATTCAAGTCTTTGGACTGCAAGGTGTTCCTTGAGGACGCGCCAATCCTGGTGCAAGTGACAGAGGTGGAGCGCTTGACATGTACAAGGGTAGATACAATTCCTCATTCATTATCCTAACACTACAGACACACACAAATCATATCAAGCAACGTTTTAGTTGTTTTAAACATCTGTTTTTCGGACTCACTTTCACAATGCAGTTTCATGAAAATGATCAAAGCAAATATGAATATTAGAACATGTGTATATAGATGTATATAGAAAAACTAACTAAAAAAACTCAGATTATTTTCAATATCTTCATACAAAAAAGACTTTTTTCCTCTATGAGCAATAGAGCTATTTTAATACTGGTCTTAAATTAGATGACGTTTTTGAACTTCTTCCGTGAAAGGTGTTGAATCCCAATCTGTATACTATCGAGCTGAGCTACGGGAACTTTGCATGGAAAATCAAGAGACGCTTCAAGCATTTTCAAATGCTTCATCAGGAGCTGCTCAAGTTCAAGGCCCTCTTAAAGATCCCACTGCCAAGTCGAACGTAAGCGCTGCTAACTGTGAACCACACACAAACACACACGCACACAAACACACTCATTTCCTTTAATAGTATTTCATTACTGTAGCTAAAAATCCTATCCCCAACTCAAACCCTAATCTCAGTACTAAAAAGGAAATCTTTTGGCTTTTTAAAAAATAAAAATAAATACTTTTCCACAATGTCTAAATTGTCTTTGTTTCAAAACTCCTATCATGGGGATATTTAATCCTCACAAAGAGCTAAAGTCATGCTCCCATACAGAAACACAGCCCTGTGCTGAGACCTGCTCTACCCCCACTGCTTTTTATATTGTTATCTATTTTCATTTTGTATCTGAATATTCTCTATCAGTCCTGGATGTATCCCCCTCAGCTGTCTCTGAGCTTCCTAAAGAGGCTGTTCTCAGCTCCACTGCCCCGACAACGCTGACGGCTGTCAGAACATTGCAGCTAAATGAATCCGAGACACACAAACAACAAGCTGGTGATGGTGTTAATGATAAACTATGAGTTATTCTTCTCTCCCAGTCACTCAGTCAAAAGGAGGTCATTCAAAGGTCACAAGAGGTCTCGGGCAGGACACATGCCCACGCTGCCACACAGACCCGATGCCCTGGTCAAGGAGGAACAGCTGATCAGCAGAAAAGTTAGAACTTTAATCTCATACCTTATTCTAAGGGCAAATATTTTTAAACCGTTTTTTTTGGCTGTTTAATTCATTGCGGTGAACTTTGTGCTTCATTAGATGCGACTTGAAGACTATCTCAAGAATATTTTGAAAAGATCGTTATACAGGAATCATCCTGCAACAGTAAGTAACATAAAATATCAGAATATTTTACATTTGTTTCTATAATTACTGTACAACAATAACGTATTGGTCATAGCATGTGCTTTAGAACTGATTAGCAACACAAACCTGTAGCATTTTCCACCATGTGTGTTGTATAATGAATGAGTCTAGTGATATCATTTTCATCCTATCAGTTTCAGCATATTAAAATGCAGGCTGGTCTCCATTTTTGGAGAGAGAACGTTATATCCTCGAGGTGATTCCTCACTTGCTGCAGTGCACCTCACTCAACTCCTGTAATTAGCGCTCGCTTAAAAGGCTAATTAAAGAGTATCTGTGTCAAAACAAAAACTGCCTCAGTATAAATACACATGCTCCGATCTAGCCAGGAAAGCTGTGAAGCCTGAAACAATGCTAAAAAATAAAGAAATCTGCCACAATAACCATCCTTTACCCCCGAAAGAGAATCGGTAACTGAAATGTTGATGAGCACATTTAAAATTAAATGATGTGTTCAAATGTTTCAAATGGTTTTGCTTAAAGCTTATGACCTCCTTCTGTGTTTGAATTTGACTTCAGCTTGAATTCTTAGAAGTGAGTCAAATATCGTTTATCCAGGAGCTTGGACCAAAGGGAATGTAAGAACAAACCAGGATACAGTATCTTTCATAAAAGAAATTAAAGAAATCATGCAGTTTTGTTTTTATTATATTGTTTTAATTGTTCATTTTAATGTTTGACAAATTACTAGTCTTTGTTATTTTTGGTAACATGACATACGGAGTGATTTATGTTCATTTCCTTTGGCAAAAGTGAAGGTTTGATCCTGAAGAAATCTGGAGGAAACACGTTCCCAGTTTGTTACTGGTGTGGATCCAACAGTGTATGCTATCGCTGGTCCAAAAGGTGACGCCTACTCTATAATCACATTTAACTGTTTCTATCCTGTCTTTAAATTCAATTTCATTGACCTGAAGAAAAGCAACATGGTTATCTCTTAAATCATGTGATACGACCCATATTTGTTGTTGTTCCGAACCGCTCCCTTTAACCGAGAAGAATTGATACCTCATTTTTGTTAAAGCAACTCAGGCTGACAGGTTTACAGTCATCAGCATGTGACCTGCAGTCTTTATTACTCTCACAACGGCTGTAGCATAAAACAGCACTGGCCCTGAAATGAGTAGGACAGAATAACACATGCTCATGTTGAACTATCTTCATGTGAGGAGAAACCCTGTTTTTATTTCTGTTTTATAGGCAGCTAGTGTTACACCTGCATAATTCACACAGCTCGTAAAAGCAAATAGTGAGGGTTCAGCTCCAATTGAATTTTGCTTCTCAGGTTGCGGTGCTAGCTGGGCACTCGGGTCGTGGCGTGTCTTTTGTTGCGGCTGTTCACTTATTTTTGCTTATTACAGCTGTTTTCCTATGATGGCTGGAGCACCTCTTGCCCGTGTCTCAACTCTCATCGGGCGCCTGCTTCATGTTTCAGATGGCTTGTGGTGAAAGATTCCTTTGTTCTCTACATGAAGCCCAAAGACGGCCAAGTAGGGACAGTGATTCTCTATGATAAGGGCTTCCACATCAAAATAGGGACCCAAGAGACTGGAGTCAGGCATGGTGTGACAATTGAGAATCTTTGCAGGCATGTTTACCAGACTATTCACCTTTATGGCAATTTCATCGCAATAGTTAAAAAATACTTGTAGGGGCCAATAAATTTGTTCGTGTTCAATAAATTAGATATATAGTACATCTTAGTTTGTCCCGTTTAATCACCTCTGTTCTTTTCACCCGTTTTATTCTTTATTACAGGGAACTTACCATTAAGTGTTCCACATATAGGCAGGCTCGTTGGTGGGGGCACTCCATTGATGAATTTGCCCAAAGGTTTGGTCAGGACTTCTTGAGAGAAAATCGCCATGGGTCTTTTGCCCCTGTTAGAGACAACACAACAGCACAATGGT
This sequence comes from Olivaichthys viedmensis, assembly GCA_028565825.1. Classification (NCBI taxonomy): domain Eukaryota; kingdom Metazoa; phylum Chordata; class Actinopteri; order Siluriformes; family Diplomystidae; genus Olivaichthys; species Olivaichthys viedmensis. Next base: position 3,055,379 of record JAOUQW010000023.1, read on the forward strand.
GAGGAACAATACAATGTTGAGCATGTTTTATTCTATAGTACAATGTATTTGAACTTTTGCTATACATTGATGATGATGATTATCCGTTCAGTCGCAGTCGACTCTCGGTCACTTTATGGATCCTCGTTCTCCACGCCTTTTGGCATATTCATCGTTGTGATCCATGAAGTATTTC
>JAOUQW010000023.1:3065144-3080517 GCA_028565825.1 Olivaichthys viedmensis
ATGAGAGGGTCACCAGAGGGGTTTTAAACAGGCTAGTTCAGCGTACCTGCAGGGGGATACTGATGAAAGAAATTGGTCTAGGTTGCATCTCCTTCAGAATGAAGTTCAACAGTCAGCAAACGTGTGCTTACCCCCCCATTTAAATGAAAATGTGGCTGGCAAGGCATGGCTGACTTTTATCTTCAGCAATAAACTCTTGCATAACGATGGCTTCGATTAGACAGGCAGCTAAAATCTGATTTTTTCTTTTTGGCATATTCGATTTGCGCAGGAAAACCTTTAACAGTCTGAATGGCAAGAAAAATCAGATTCAAGCCACATTTGTATACAGAAACAGGGCTCATCACTCACATACCAAAACACTGAATTGACTCCAGATTTTAAACACAGAGCTGGCATTAGAGAAGCTGGCCGTGACTGTTGTATTCATTCGATTCAGAATCGTTAGCAGTGTTTCGAACTTGACCTTGTAAGACTGGCTGATTAAAAATAAATAAATTAAATAAAATCAATCACAGATACAGTCTTGGCTGATCTCTACGTTCAGACCTTGATCTTGTTGTAGGCTTGGATGAAGTGCTCAAAGCCCATGGCCTGCTCCAAATGGAAACGTAGCTCTTCCAGACGGCTGAAGATACTGTCCTGCTGCTCCGAATCACTCTCCTCCTCTTCCTCGCTGTCATCTGTTCACATGAATAATAAAGGGGAAAAAACATGAGCAACCGAACCAACAAAACCTTTAGTAAGTAAGAGTGGCTAGATTTCTGGCCTCAAAATACTTCAGTACTGAAAGTGCCACATTCAGTAAAGTCCAAAATGGATTTTAACTCCTCCAAATATTTTAGGACTAATTAGCATAGAGTTGTGTTTCCAACATCTATTGAACAAACCCCCTCCCCCCCAAAAAACAACACGTGGAAGGTAGAAGCGTCACGTCCCGAATGCTAAATGTCCAGTTCCCGCACTAGAACGCCAGCGGTTTTAGTCCCAAATGCTAGAACGTATCAAATTAATTCTAACATGACTTTTTGTAGCACACCATTTTTAAATGCTTTAGGACATGCTAATAAAATTTAGCTAATCAGCTTATTAGGTAACAGGCTATTATCTAGCTACTGAATAGGCTACAATGGCGCCGAATATTTTTTCGCTTGCAGCACGTCAGGATCCATGTCGTTTGTGTCATCCTACCTGACTGCCACTCCTCGTTGAGCTGCCTCTCGCTGTTCTGCTCTTCATCCTCCTCTTCATCATGCCCGTTACTGGTCAGCCCTCCTGCTTCTTCCTCGGGACTGTTGTCAGGACTGTCATCACCATCCTCTTCCTCGATTCCTATGCTGTTCGAGCCGTCCGCCGCAGGACCGCGCTTGCTATGCCCGTTCAATCCGGCATGCTCGTCTTCATCAGGAGGGCTGCCATCTGAGACACCATCCTCTTCATCATCGTCGTCGCTACGTTGCTGTTGGAGCAGTCTCTCCATAGAGGCTCTGAGCTCGCGCAGATCTTCATCCTCATATGCACTGAGACCGAAAGAAAGACAAAAATCAGACTCAAGACAAGTTACTATTTATCCAGCCATCAAGTGCGACACGTGCACGAGTCTGTCCGGTTTCATACTCGGTGTCAGACTGCTCCTCATCTTTATCCTCCAGGTCCTCAATCTCCAGATTGTTGTCATGGGCGGAGGCACCGTCAGGTTCTGTAGAGCCACTGAAGATTTTACTGAGATCTGGCAGAGAGCACGTCCTCAGCATCTAACAGCATCACACACACATACACTCTGTTAGAGAGCACACTCACAAACACAGTGTAACCAGAGGTGTAGCTACAAGGCAGGCAGGGCTGGCAACTGACTGTGCATTGAGGGGCCCGCCAAATGCCAACTGTCAAAAATGCAAGAACCGCCCTAAAACCGCCGATAGGCAGTGTACAGCAACGTCTAAAGAAACCCTCCTAAAGGGGCCACGTCTCATTAGCATGTCCGTGACTCGTGCATGTTTGGTTAAATGAATTCAGGCGTGGTGTCGTCCATATGAAGAAGTCAAAAGAAAAAGAGGAGAGAAGCAGAGGAAAAGAGGCAGCAGGGCAGCGATGAGCGGTAAGGATCATCACGAATGAATAGACAACCGTTCGCCAAAAGGTAACGTAACATTTGCCCAACTTCATTTTAGACAAGCCAGCAGCTAGACGTTTATAATTTAGCCTTTTTGGGTAGAATTTGTTATTTTGCCAAAAGGTGCAGTTTTTGAGCCCACGTGATGTGATGATGGTTGAATGTGATGAAGTTGGAGAGGCATATGACCTATACGGTCTATTTAGCAAGCAGAGAGAATAAAAACACCCTTTTTGTAAACAGTTAATTGCAATAATACAGTTACAGTTCGAGTTATGGGAGCTGAACGCAGAGGTGGTTAGCGCAATTTAAAAACAAAAAACAACCCGACTCGTAAATTTGAACCCGTGTTTGAGTCGTTGCGCAAAAAGTTGGCGGTGTTGTTGCACTTGTCTGAAGCGGTTGCTGGGAAACCCAAATTAATTGGAGACAGTCATGTATTATCTTGGTTGAGCCCAAGTCTGTTAAACACTACCAAGTATGTGAACTGTGCTTCTTAAACTTTGGCTGTGATGGTAGCATCAGGATTTAAGCTAGCGGTGTTTGTGTAGTTAGTTCATGCTATATACATGTGTGTGTGTGTGTGTGTGTATACATGTGTAAGCACAGGCTGGCGAACGGGTCTCTGGTATGTTGACACATCAGGGATGCGGAAAAATCTGATTAATAACGCTTCACTCAAGTACACAGAACTACTTCTGGCATAGCTCTGCCCTAGAGTGGACAGACACACAAAGCAGAACACCACACAGCTCTGCCCTAGAGTGTGCACTACATCAAAAGGCTTTTGTGCATGTGCTATACTTTCCTAACACACACACACACCATATCACCCCCCTCATCCTTTAGGTGCCTCACACAATCTCATCATCACTCCCTTGGGTGCCCTCAAACAATCTGACTGAACCTACAACATGATGGCAGAAGTATATAAAGCAAAATATGAATCAGTTTCTAAGTGTACTCGCTGTGGAAAGATATTTTAGGTATTTTAAAATAAATACATTTTGAAATACATTTCTAAATAAATAAAAAATGTATTGGTATAGAATCCAGAGACATGGCTCGAGTCAATTCGAGGTCAAAAGATATCCAAAGACGTCACTGATCGCATGTTAATAGCAAAACAAAATCGAGTATTGATACAAAAGTGTGTTGTTTTTTTGACACATGCTAGTAACGCCCTGCTAATCTCTCAACTCTCACAAGCGGCAAGCAAGGTTTTACGAAAACAACCATCAGCTACCTTGGGGTTGTTGGCATCGAAGAGGCCGGTGGAGAGGCCGATCAAGAGCACGTTGTCATGGCGGCGTAGCGGTGACACGGAACGTGACCGGGAGGCCATTGATGAAGACGTGTCCTCCACCGAAGACTGGGCGGAGAGGATGGACAGCACCACCGCACGCCTGTGCGCCGGACTGCAGCTTAACTTCACAAACGCAGCCTCCTCGGCCACTGAGACGGAGAAGTGTGTTGAAGCACATACACACACAGATCTGAACACCTATTCAGTACCATTATCCAACTTGATTATTAAGATTTTAATTTATCAGCCAGCAGGTGAGCGTACCTGTGACCCCAACTTGCTTCTCATCCTCTGCATCCAGTCCCTCTTCGACCTTCTGCTCCTCTGCCAGTGCTGCACTGCCCTCGTCTGGCCTGAAAGGGTAATGTGAATAAACAAAACAAAAAAAAAGCATATATTTCATTCATATATATACACACTACATTGGTCATTTCATCAGAGGTGAACTCTGTACATATAGAATTACTGACTGCACGATTTATTAGCCCCCCTCCACCCCATCCAGGAATAGAGAGGGACCACTGCCGACCAGATATTATTCTTTAGCACAGCAGTGACACGGCATGGTAGTGGATGCTGCGCTGGTACGAGTGCATCAGGCATAGCAGGGGTTTTTAAGCACCGTGTTCACATACTGGCCACTTTATTAGACACACCTACCTTGCTGTATAGCTAACGACTATAGCTAATCCTTTTCCAAAGCACATTTTGTGTTAATCGTGTTAGACTGTGACCACAGGACTGCTGGATATTTTTGGTTGCGGACTGTTCTCAACCCAGCAGTGACATTGTAAGGCGAGGTCCACCATCCAAATAATATCTGGTTAGCAGTGGTCCTATGGTGGTTACTTACAAATGACAGAGTAGGGGGGGGGGGCTGACAAACTGTAGATGTGATCGTGACCTATATGGTAGGTGGACCTGATAAAATGAGAGTGTAGCTACGACGTTTATATACATCATTTCATTTTGAGAGATTAAGTCAGGGCTCACTCAGGTTGCAGAGCCTTCTGTCCCCATGCATTCACCACTTCAACAGGGGGTTTGAATGTTTGCTGAGGGTCCTCCTCCAGAACCAAACACTCTACCTCATCTGTTCCTAAAAAGAGGAACATAGATATGCTCAGAAATAATCCTACATCTTTAAAGACATGTGAAATAGCATGTGCTACTTTAACATTTTAGACTGCCATGTTGAATAGCCTGTTAGCCTAAATAAATTAGTTAATACATGTCTAAAGTAAAAAAAAAAGCATTTAGCGTTACATGCATCTTGGTTTTAAATACCTATTGTGTCTAGATACCAGAGATAAACTGGATTAAATACTCTTCAATTATTTCTTTATGGAGAGACGATCAACTTTTAGAACTACGCAAAAATCGTTAAATCCCAAATCTGCAGTGGTTTCGGATGTAATCATTTAGAATTAATCATTAAAAATAGTTAGTGTATGAATACACATTCTACATCTGCCTACAAAATATGCGCTCCAATTTGAAAAGTTGTGCGTGTATGAGAGAGAGAATCACCCTCAGTCTCTTTTTCACCAGGGAGACTCTTCTCTGGTGAGCCTGGCCTTTGCTCGTGACTGCTGATCACTACTGCGTTTGACAGAGTCTTCGGACACTCCGATACTTGCTCGGGGTCCTGGGGATTGACAGCAGTTTGCTGTTCATGGTCCTGGCCAATGGCAGCCTGTTGTTCTTGATCTTGGCCAATGGAAGCTTGCTGATCTTGGTCCTGGCCAATGGTAGCTTGCTGGGCCTGTTCCTGGCCAATGGCAGCAGCTTGCTGTTCCTGGTCCTGGCCAATGGCGGCTTGTTGTTCCTGGTCCTGGCCAATGGCGGCTTGGCTTGGCTGAGGGTAAGGCCCCAGTGTGGCTCCATCAGGATCATCTGAAGGCCCCAATGTAGTGTTAAGGCTTTCTATAGAGACAGACACAGTTACAATACAACAAGGACTAGAATTCAACCTATTTACGAGGGCTGGTCCAGTGCTTAATTGATCAATAACTTACTGGTGTGCATGCGGTCACAAATGCTGCTTTTATCCAGGCACTGGGTGAGTGGCTGAAGTTCAGCCTCCTCTAGAATTTTCAAAACTTCTGAAACTGGAGTGCGCCCCCATGCTTTCCTAAGCCCCTCTCCTTGCCAGGCCTCCATAGGAATGACATCACCTGTTGTCTGTTCTGCAGCACAAAACAAAACAATAATCTCACATCATTAAAAGGTAGCATAGACAGTTACCACACCTAACGTTCTTACCTGGTCAGCAAATATAAATATATAGAACTCTATTTAGTACTCGGTGTGATTTGTTTAGCTTTATCAACTTGGTTGCTACACAATGGCTTTAGAGACCAGATGCAGTTATCAAGCAACACTGCACGCACTCCATGGATACACAAAACAAATATACTCGCAAATAAACCCTGCTATATGCAAGTTGTAAAACCAGGAACAAGCTGTGAACAGACCAACTCAAAATTAGCGAATGAAAAATTGGGTTGTGTTCCAATCGGAAGACAGGATTATTGGGCAGCATTTAAGCGCTCGCGAGATAAAGGCTGTCCCCTTCTTAAGTCCCTTATTTTGGAGAAATTGGAGCGCAGCATCACAGGTGTCCTTCTTGGTTTAGGCAATCCCGTAATTCATGTTGACAGCAAAGTGTGTCCCGACCACAACGCCTGCTAATGTTGCTTTTCAGTTAAAACGCCAGCCCAATAAGAAGGTACCTTCTGTTAGACTCAGGATTTGATCGAATGTTATTTCAAAGCAGGATGTTTAACAGTCAGGAGGTTTAGTCCACTATTGTATCTACTATTGTAACGCCACTACCTCATTTCCTCCCAATTTCCACCCACTAGCTAGTTCTCCCCTACCGCACAACACCTACCAACTGGAGCTATGGGCTGGCACGTGCTTCCTCCGAGACACACGGAGCCAACTAGGCATCTTTTCGAACTGCTGCTCATGCAACGTCACAGGGCAGCCGAACACACTTGGAGGAAAGCGCAAACTGTCCTTTTCCGTATGCATGAGCGATTGGCTAGTGCCGCTCTGATCAACAGGGGAGCGAGTAATGCCATCCTTTCCACCCAGAGAGCAGGGCCAATTATTCTCGACCACGGATGGCTGTGGCCTAGTTGGCATTCAAACTCGCAATCTCCCGACGATAGGGCGAACGCTTTTCTGTTGCGCCACTTGGGTGCAAGGCAAAGCATTTTCTAAATCTCTGAGCGAAACGACTCAGAGAGGAGTACGAAACAACGCAGGTTTTTAAAGGCGGACCCCCTGGGAACGGTCGAGTGCAAGTACAGGTAGAAACTCACCTGCTGTAGTAATACTGGTGTCCTCCAGAGTCTGATGAGCCACAGCTAGCGGAACATCACCAGGCTGCCACTTCTTCCTGTCAACACCAGAAACAGCACTTTCCTCTGGAGACACTACCTGAGACACTGGCAGGAGAGAAAGAAAGAACGAATGAAAGAAAGGATGCAAGGCATGACGCATTGGTGCCAGGCAGATAGATAAAGCTATAGCAGATATATATTTCGATATTTAGGTTCAAATGTTGGGCTCTTTTCCGTTGGTACCTGCCATAGTGCTACACGTGCTCTCCAGAGTCTGCTGTGCCACTGAGAGTACAGGAGGAGCTCCAGTCTCCCACTTGCGTCTATCACCCCCAATGGGAGGTCTCTCATCTGTGATTGGCTGGCTGGGCCCTGGCTCGTTGGGAGGCGTCCTCTCTTGCTTGTCCTCTTCCTGGGAAGTGTTGGCCTTCAGATTCTGATTCAGTCTGCGTAGAATCTCCTTCCTCTCACTCTAAAAACATATATTTTTTTAAAAAGCTTTGAGCCTTTTTTTAAGGAAAAAGGTACACGTACAGGACCTGGGCATCCCTGCATTTTACACCAAGCTTATTTTACCAGACACGATCATTGCAGATGTAGGTAAAGCACAGTTAAGAGCCAGATAAAACTGCATATTCCTTAATTATTCAGGGAAATGAGCGTTACAAACCTGAACACCTATCATGTCGGGTTTTGAAGGATCTTCCTTCATTGGGGAATTCTGCCCAGATGCAATCTACCAGACAGGACAGGAAATCAGAGTAAAGATTATAGAAAAAAAAAAAAAAAAAAAGATCTCTCTTAATGCAGTACAGAAAAAGTCACATTAGTTAACCGCTAGGTGATTACAGTGAAGAGATATTTGGAAAGTTGTTTGGGTGAGTCAGGATGGGTTGAAAATTGAAAATAATGGGAAACAGCCTCATGCTTTACGAAAATTCGCTGTAGACACAGTTCTCCCAGAATGGATTATGTCTGGTTAGTGGAGTTTGGGTGTACTTTTACACTTCATAATTCAAATTAATTACACCAGAAATTCCTTTAATCCTTTTTTTTTTTACTTTGCTGTACTGCGGATTCAAAAACAACCTGTAAATGAATAAGTATAAATTTAATTAGTTGTTAGTGTGAACTTTTTACTGGCTGTGAGAACTAACCACGCCTACATCCTTCAGTGCTGCAGTCATGGAGATGGCTGGAGTGGTGGGTCTAGAGGAGCGTGTGGCTTTAGCGTCGGCATCCTGAGGGGCGTGGTCAGGCTGAGAAGGCAGGACCACAGGAGGAGGTGCTGCTCCACTTGCAGGTCCTACGGCAACCTTTACTCCTCGAGCAGCGAGCTGCTTCAACGCAAATGACATCAGTCTGTTTACAATATAATGTCTTGAAAAATATTGCTAAAAGCTATTTAGACGTGTATAAAGTGACACGGGGTGAAAGGTAGCTGGGTAGATATCTAGCTTGTGAGCAAAAGGGAGGAGTGAAAGAGAAAGAAAGAATTGAACTGATAAAGCTGTTTTAACACACATGATCTTCCCACGCTTTCTTTTCTCTCTCATAAGCCTCTCTTCGTTTTTTCTCGAGTTGCTCTTTCAGCACAGCTGCACGGGCCTTCGACTGCGCCTGCCACAAACAAACAGCCATCGCGACCGAAATTAAGAGCCATAACAGTTGTCGTTACACTGCCTGGAAGTAACGGATAATAGATTTACAGTGGTATAAAAAAAAAAAAATCTGCAAATTATTATAAAACAGTGAAATCCTCAGAAGCCGCTGACCTTCAGAGCGCCAATCTTTTTCCTCCTGAGGTCCAGCTCGTCGCAGGATTCCTGACTGTCTGAACACTCACTGTCATGCTGAAAAGCACACAGCCAGAACATTACATTACAGCATCCCTGCAGCGATGTTAAAAATAAAAAACACGACAAAAAACATGCACGTGGATACCTTCTCTCCTCTGAGACGAGCTTTGATCTGCTGGCGCTCATTAAAGTTCTGCAGTCTGATCTGTCTCAGCCGTGACAAGTACTCCTGCAGATTTCACACACAGACTATATAAGCACAAAAACAGTACCATGTCACATCATGCACCGAGCGCACACACGCTCACTTTTCAACCATTTCAAATGTGGCCTAGATAACACATAGATTTCACGCGTGGATAAACAATGGCAATGACATTTTGTAAATCAAGCTCAAACAGAAAATGGAAAGCGATCAGGACAAAAATAGCAACCAAGGAAACGATAATTAAACAAAAACATGCATATGTGCATGAGCTACATCAAGAGCTGAGATGTTATTCAAGAGGTTTAGGGTCTGAACAGTAAACTTCGAGAGGAGGAATTCGAAACAGTGGTGTAATTGTCTGCGGAAGGGGACTGCGAGACCATTCCTCATTCCTGCTGATAATGTCCTGACAAAAACAGCACAAGACGGTCCACAGTGGGTGGAAAAACAGAATTACGCTGACAAAGTAATGGTCAAGCAAGAAATAAATTCCTGAGGGTTGTATTAAGCAAGTAGCCTTTTCAGTGTGCAAACACACTAGGGACGCACCGTATTTTCGATACGATAGCGCTATCCAAACTCGGGTCAGTATTGGCTCTCGGCCTATACCCGGATACGCACGTCCTCTTAGCGACCGAGCCAACTCTCTACAAGCTTATGTTGCGAAGCTATGTGACGCATCACAGGCGTGATGGGACACAATTTGTCTTAAAGCCTGATGCTGTGTTCAAACGCATGATCATTCAGAGCGGACTAAAAAATAATTAATTTAAAAAAAAGTTCGATACGGATTCTCAGTACTGGATCGGTGCATTCCTAGTTGTGCAAGGAGTTGGAGTGATCATCCAGTGGTGCATTGGTGAGTAGTTACAGCTCAAAATGCACAAGGGGTAAATAATAAATGGAGGTTGAGCAGAGGTGGAGGAGTAGAACAAAATGGGTTGAGGAGGAGAATTTGGTTGTATCCACCCTCCTACCTCCTCCTCTTTGTTGACCCTGGGTCTTCTGCCTCGGGAAGAGTTTGTCCGACTCGCAAAGATGGCGGCCAGGTTTTGCCGGGCCCCCTGTTTCGCCGTTCAACACCACAGAAGCTATACAGTCACTACAAGGCACTAACATCTAAGACTTAATATTACTGGGAAATAGTTCTTACCAGCTGGCCTTCGGCACGGACTTTATTAAGCAAGGCTTCTTGTTTGCGCTGCAGGAACTCCTGAACCTGTTTGGCTCGCTCTGCCGATACCTGAGCTCGCAGCCTAGAGACCCATTCGACAGTTAACAAGGAATCCTTTAGCATGGCAAACCAACCACACAATAGCGCTAAAATCCTACAGCCAATTAGTGGGTAACGAAAACGCAGAGATATGAAGAGACCTGTTGGCGTAGTCGTTTTTAGAGACATTCTCGTTTTGGAGACTTGTCCTCCGTGGCTGGCTCTTGACGGAGTGATGATCTGAGAGGCAGGCGTGACCATTTGGCATGCCAGGGTCTACTGCAGTCCTTTATTTAAAAGGTAAACCATTATTAATAGTCAAAACCATTTAAATTATTGCAATTTGATATGATTGTATCAGATCAGACATTTTTTTTTTTTTTAGAAATCGTCCAATGCATCCCAACTACTTGTTCACATAACAGGTTCAAACAATGTAGAACTCTTGATAAATGCATTCCACTTAACAAGCCATGCATCCTTCACTCATCATACTTCACTGGGTAGCCGTCTCCTGAAGCTTTGGATCCTTCTTTAGGAGCAAGGACTGGACCTGGTAGTGAAGGTGGGACATGGGCAGGTCCAGGAAGAGGAGAGAGGATCGGTACTGGGGTAGGAGGGGCTCCCATGCCTCCACCCCCAAAAAACTAAACGCCAGAGGAAAAATTAAATAAATAATTACTTAAGTGGATCAATACACAGGCAGACAGACAAACAGAACTTTCCTGCTATCAGATATTTTAAGCGAAGCCAGTCTTGCCTTTTTCTAAATACCTTCACTATGCAAGTGATTCAAACATATGCTGATGAAGCATAAGCGAACACATACTGTACCTTCCTCTCTGGGCTGCTGCCCCCACTGGAGCTTAGAACATGCCTCCAGCCTTGCTCCCGCGCACGGTTGATTTGGTTAACCTAACGTGAAAAGATCAAAGTTCAGGTTTACCATGATTCATCACACCTCAGGGGTATGCAGGTACTATTTATAAGGTCGTTCGAGACACACTGTTAGATCAATCACCTTTTCCCTCTCGAATCTTTTCATCTGAGCAGCCTTCAGGATGAACATCTGCAATAAAACGAGTCATGAAGGTGCTTTAAATGAAAGCCAAAAGGGATGCTTCAAAAGTTTATACGAGAGGAGGAATAATCAGTTATTATCTCTGATTGGCAAGTAAAAGTTCTACAAAAAAAAAAACAGTCAGTCGTCTGAGCTGACAGACTTCAGAAATAAGGGCCCACCTGGTCTCTCTGTCTCCTCTCTCGCTCCATCAGCTCCATCCGTTTTTTCCTCACTCCTTCCTGGCACCAGAACACAAGTTCAAGAGTAAGATCACCGCAGTACCTTCAACACTAAGCACTATGAACTGATTTATTACTGCATTTAGCACAAATTATCCCAGGGATTTTTATTTATTTTTTTAAACCAATATAACTAGGTAACTTAAGCAAGCCTAATAGACTGAGCAATTAATAGATTAAATAAATCAAGTCTTACATGTACAGGACATGAACCAGTGTTTTAAACCGAACAGTGCAATGCATTTTAAGGTTTGCCTACCGTAATATCCAAACCACCATTTATGAAGTTACAAGTACTGCTTACAGTTAATATCATTTAAGGAAAGCAATAATTCAACAGTTTAAACTACAGGTGATACAAATGTAGGCTCTGATGGGGGTCAACCAAAAAGGAGGGGAAAATAAGGTTCGGGATGCTCTCTAATTGGGAAGACCGCACATGGAGTGAAGCAGGAGGACACCACAAAGGGAGTAACAAGGGAAAAAAAGGTTGCGACCCTATTGCGTAAAACATAATATAATGAGAACAAATTTAAAGAAGGTGGTCTAAAGTGAGGGGTGACATGAAGCAGTTTCCTCTGTGCACGGAGGCCAAGAATACAGGAAATCCATGTTGGGGACCTTAAGACAGTTGGCAGATTAACAAATCAACCTGCATGAGTCACAACTGTACACAAAGCGGTTCATTTAAAAGATAAGCATATTGAGGGCTGGGCAGAGACTGCTTGAAAATGTCTTGTGGAGATTTATTTCTCTGAAAATGTGAAGAGAGAAGGGGAACCCATTCTCCATACTCTATTTTTTTTATTACTACGTTGAGTATCAACTTTTGTCCCAGATAATAACTGACTAGTTTGGTATGAATTTATAACCAAATTGGCCTCAAAGCATCCTGAACTGAGCTTACATTTAGTCATTTGACTGATGCGCTTACACAGAATAACTTACAAAAGATAAGTAAAACAGTCTTGACAGTATTAAGGTGTGAAAAAAAAAAAAAAAAAAGTGTTCCCGGAACGTGGTTCAGGATACGGCTAGCGCCAAGTGAGTTAAGAGAAATAAGGAAATAGGGGGCTCTCTCTGGGGTACCTCATGCTTCCTCCTCTCCTCCTCCACTCGACTCATTCTCCTCTGAACTGCTGCTGGAGGGGGAGCCTGGACAACACATGACACCGGCGCGGATCAGACATCACACACACACACACACACTAAATTCACAACTCGGATGACTAGATAAACACATGCACACAACCTCTGCTAAAAAACACTAAAGCCTATGCGGCCGTGACTCGAGTCACAATAAACAGTGCATTGGCAAAAGAAGCGTGGTAGTGTCCTCAAGGCAGAACACGCATGCACAAAGCTGATTTGGCCAAACAGCCAGAAGTCACTAGTGTCACCTGTTTGAGTTTAACCCCAAGCCTCCTGTCCACCGGTTTCTTGGCTACATCAGCTGCTTTCCGGGCGGCAACAGCAGATCTCTTTGCTGTTAAAGGCATGCCGTATTTGGCAGCTGGTTTGGTGATTTTCTGGGCAGGGGTGATTGGTGCCGGACTAGGGGCAGGGGGCTTGGCTGGGAAGAGGGAAGAATGCATACGATTGGGACCAGATACGCAGAAAAATTATTTAGACGCTAATTTCGATCTGCTTGCTACTTATGTACTGCATGTAACTTCTGTATGGATGCTGAAACGAGGCAATATATTGTGGATGGATGTAAATGGATGTGCACATACATACATACACACACACACACATATATATATATATATATATATATTTTTTTTTTAAATGCACATCCACCACCTACACACACACACACACACACACACACACACACACAGAGTCACTACAGCAGTGACACTACAGAAGGTCTATCACTGTGGTGTGATTGGTGATGTCATACCTGTGTGACACGTAAAGGTTCCAGCACTTCTCTGATGCTCAGCTTCAGGTCTCTCAGGTGATCTCCCTCCGTCCTCACCAGCTCCTCTATTACCTTTGACCTCTTCACCATCTTTCTGTGCCGGATCTCCTCGGGGTCCAGTGAGGGGGACAGAAGGTCGTGAGGTGCCATTTTTCCTGCAGAAACGAAATGGCAGGTGATGTTAGTGGTGTCCCATTTCCACTTCCACCTGCCTTCAGGAGACATGACCAATAAAGGAATATCTGTATTCAGCGAATCTACTCTATAAGGGCAGTGGTGGCTCAGTGGTTAGGGCACTGGGCTACTGATCAGAAGGTTGTGTGTTCAAGCCTCAGCTCTGCCAAGCTGCCACTGTTGGGCCCTTCAGCAAGGACCTTAACCCTCCCTGCTCCAGGGGTGTTGTATCGTGGCTGACCCTGACCTCTGACCCCAGCTGCTGGGATATGCAAAGAATAAATTTCACTGTATATGCATATGTGACAATAAAATAGCATTCTATTCTATTCTATAAGCTGTTTTTCCACCAAAGTTTGGAGCCTTCTGAGGAGCTAAAGGGAGACTCCACTCCTGGACGTCATTTTAAATGGCAAAAGAACCACAACACGGTGAAGGTACAGGACACGGAGACTGAATCTGTGTTCTTTCTGGTTTCACTTATATTTTTGTTTCTATTTACTGTTTCGTGAGTGCAATTTCATGCTTCGAATCGGTGTTTGCCTTGTTTCCCCGCCATGTTTCTGACTTGCCACGCATGTAAAAACAAAAGTGGTGCAGAAAGGTTCTGCTTTGCCGGTTGTGTTGCCTCTGATATAAAAACACAGAGGCAGATAAACACAGGATTTAAAAATGCCATGTTAAAGGCTCATTTTGTGAAGCTCATGCTTGACCAATCAGTTAAGTTCTCGAGCTCCTGTAAAATGTTCCTGTGGTGGAAACGTACTTCATAACTGTACCTGATAGGCAGCTGTACCTTTTCCCTGTGTGTGAGGAAGAGCTGGTAATAAAGTGTGTATGTGCTGTGATGTGGTGGAGACCTCCTGCCTGTAATGTGATATCACGGTTATGAATGACTGTTTATTCTCGTGGTGTTTCCTCCTGAATGTCCTCTGAAGGTCACATGGTCAAAAAATGGACCAGAGAACAAATACTGCATTAGTTTTACTTGGTGTGGAAAGTTGATAGTTAGGAATGTTTATGAATTTTATTACTAGTAGTGCACTTGAATATAATTTGTGTTCATGGGGCTGAACACAATTCAATTCAATTAAATTTTATTTGTATAGCGCTTTTAACAATGAACATTGTCACAAAGCAGCTTTACAGAAATCCGGATGTTCATCTAGATCCCTAATGAGCAAGCCAGAGGCAACACAAGTATCCTCGAGATAGTGTTTAATTTAAGTGTGTGTAATGCATGGAGTTTGCACAATACTGCAGACATTAGCGTCCACATCCTAACTCCAGTGCAAAACCATTTGGGGTAAAGGGACATTGTGTACTTTTCATTTTTGGCCGAACTGTTCATTTATGGATTAAGGTGGAGTAATAGGGGTCATGTTTATGCTATATCACAGACCAAATATCTTTCACTGGTCACCTTCTGTTGAGTCACACTCAATCAATCACACTTCAGTTTTGGTGTTTGTTATGTTGCACTGGTTTTGTACAGTCATGTGTTATGTTCAATTTTCTTATGTTGATTTGCTGAATCCTATTTGGTTTCTTGAGCTTTTAGGTTTTTTTGGCTCTGAGGCGACGAGTGCGTTTCTGACTCTCACACTTTGCATGTTGGTTACAGAGGAGTGTCTGTTAGGAAGTGTGACAGTGCCGTGCTTCCTCATTACCATTATAGACAACACACACACACACACACACACACCTAGTCATTACTGTAAGGTTTGTGGTTTTAGATCATCCCTATTTTCTTTTTATACATCTTCCAGTTGCAGTGTTTAATATTTATTGTTCAATTTCCCCATTCCCCCCCCCAGCGTATAGAGAATATCAGGTTACACTTTACTATGATGTAATGCTTCTGCCATACCTGTTCCTGCTTGGGGAAACACCTGACACTGACACACACACACACACACACTCAGCTTTCACACCGAGTGTCTTTTTGCACGAATAGCAAATATAAAAGACACATTAT
>JAOUQW010000023.1:3096104-3107654 GCA_028565825.1 Olivaichthys viedmensis
CGTCTCCTTACATAAACCCTTCTGTTATTGCCATAAATCTCAAACTTGGATTCATCATTAAATAGGACTTTTTTCCAGTGATTCACTGTGAAATGATGCTATGTCTTAGCCCATGGTGCTTTCGGCAAAGCTTTTAGAGTGCCATACAGTGGCAATGAAAAAAAGTCTGAAAATGTTCTCAGACTTTTGGACCCCACTGTATATTTGGCCTTTATATAAAGTTTTGCTCCAGGAATTTTTGTTTGTGCATAGCCCATACTTGTAGGATTACACTGTGTTACAAGTGTGGTTTGCAATTAGACAGATTCATTGAATAAGGTTGTCTTTTTCCCCGCAAGTATTAACATAAATTTGCTTAGTTTAGGAGAGACCGCATGTGGAAAAATTAACTGTGATTTTGCCCTGACAACGAATCACCATAGTTAAAAATTGTCAGTGTTTCATATTTCTTAAGACCTGCATGCCAGATTATCACTGCTTCATACAAAATATGCATCTCCACATGCAAAGTTCAGTGCATGCTTTTTCTTTTTAATGAGCACTCACTGCACGACAATTAGCAGGTTTTCGAGCAGCTGGTTCCCTGATACTCGGTTATGGTGAGAGAAGTATTGAACAACGAGAGCATTGCCAGCTCCTACCACACACAGCGGCTAGGGAGAACGTTTCGCTATCTTGTAACCAACAGAAGCCGCTGCTCTCAGTGCCATGCCTTTAATATTGAAGGTCTAAGAATATTCTGTTTTTGATGATCCTTCATGCTTCCAATGAAGATACAGAGAATCTCACAAAAGATGCCGACACAAAATAGCCTGTCTCGGTTTTAGTGCCTCTTTTCTGCCAAATCAAAATGGATGTGCATAGTGAGTCGAGCCCAATGCCAACATAAATATTATTGAAACACTGACAGGCCATTTAGTCTGTTTTTACTGTGTCCCAATATGCCAGTATATACACGGAGATGACCAGATTTGAATGGATACAGCCAAGCCCTTTGAATGATTCTAGCTCAGCAGAGGCCTGAATAACAGTGGCACTCAGCGTAGATGGAAAAAGGATCCAAAATCAATAGCGAGAAAGAAAGAGAGAACCTCTAATGGTTTCTAGGGCAACCTGCAAAAACACTTTGTGTTTGTGTGTGTGTGTGTGTGTGTGTGTGTGTACAAGCATATGTTACATGGACCTATATGTGTGTATTTGTACTTGAATATTAGTTGTTATAATTAGTAGCCTATACTATAATAATAAAATTGGCCCCTCTCATTTCTCATGCATCTTGTCTTATTTCAGGTCATCACCACATGGAGACTTCATCTTATGGCAGCGAAGGTGCCGACTAAGGTTAGTTTTGTGTTTTAGCCATTAATCCTATTAGCACAGAGATATATTTTATACATTCTTATATTGGAGAAGTGACACACCTCAATGATAAAATTGTGCATTTTAGGTGGAGGCCACCTTTAATTTCCTGGAAATCCGAGCCATGAACACACACCCGGAGATGCAAGTGAGTCGACCGCTCTGGCCACTGCTCAGACGCCATACAATAAATATTACAAGTGTATTAACGGTGCTGTTCTTAAATTGACGCCAAATGAAATAAACTCCTGCTAAGCATGTATAACAACCCTTTGAGCAGACTAGTTTCTGATAGATTCAGAATTTAATGCTGCTGATTTGCAGTATGCCTTATGATACCTGTTTACTGTGTAAAACCGTCTGTTAACCCTAATGCTAAACTTAACATTACCCTAACACTACTTTTGGACTATAACCTTAAACTCTACCTCTTACTGTAAACCCTAACATTTAAGCCCTAACACTATCCTTGGACCCTAACCCTTATCTCAATTCTTACCTCTTACTGTAAACCCCAGCCATAACTCCAAACCATAATGCTACCCTTGAACCCTGATCCTAACCCTAAACTCTACCCGCTACTGTACACTCTAACTTTTAAACCCTGACACTGCACTTGAACTCCAAACCAAATGTTAAACCCTGCCCCATACCTTAAACTATAACCCTAATCTAAAACACGAATACTACTGATGAATCCTAATTCTAAACCTTAAACAGCAACCCTAACCTTAAACCCTAGCTCTTACTGTAAACCCTAACTCTAACCCTAAATTCCAACCCTTTAAACACAAAAATGGAAATTGACAAATTGCTGGCAGACTGGAGGTTGTGTTAACCGTTGTGTTGACCGTTATTGACCCATGATCAAGCTTTTTCAAGGTCACACAACAGTTCTTTTCTACTGATGAAAATGAAAGGGCCACATGATTCAGCTGTAGTGTATTGTGAATATAACATTGCCAAGAATGTCCTACGATGTCATCTGCTCGTAAATATCAACCATTATGAATAGATTCAGTTTGTTTTTTCTCCAGTCTATTAATTTTTCAGCCTCTCCTTTTGACTCTCCCGTGTCACTGCAGCACCTGAGTGACAGAACCGTGTTTTTTTTTTTTTTCTCTCTCTCCTCCGCCGCAGGTTGTCATAGAAACCGACAAGTCTACCTATTCCCTCAGGCTGCAGTCACGTGACCACTGCGATCATGTGATCAACCACATCAACTTTGCTCTGTCGCGAATATTCAACAACTCTGTGTTTGCGTGAGTGCATAAAGAACGTGCACACCCACATAAACTGCATGCTGTCTCTGTTTGAAATGCCCCCTGGGGTAAGCGGTTTGTGGACCATGTCAGTTGCTTATTTCCAGTTTTTAAAAAGCCATCAGGACAAAAATTGTTTCTTTTCTCTCTCCCCCAGTCCATCTCTCTGTCACTCAGACAGCGATTTGTCAGATGGAAGCAGAAAGTACTCTCCCAGCTCAGACACGTCAGTGGAGACACAGAGAGCTTGTGGTGCGTGTCAGAAACATAAAAACACGCCCAAACACATTTATACACACACACACACACACACACACACACAAATGTACGTAATATTTCCAAAACCCATTCATACTTGCTACTATTTTTACATGTGAGTGCAAAATACCACATGGTATGTTAACACATATGTCATATACAGCTGAATTCACTACCCCACCACACACACACACACACACACATACACACACAAACACACATTCAAACAAAGTCTCTTCTTTCTATCTTTCTTTTTTTCTCCCAGGTGGCTTCTCAGAGACGTATGCTGCTCTCTGTGATTACAATGGTATCAGCTGCAAAGAAGAGGTGCAGTGGGTAAGCTGGATATGTATGTGTGTGTGTATATGTGTGTGTGTAGCTTCAGACATGTTTGAATATATAAGCATACATATGTACATACAAAATATGTGTAAGCATGTATGTGTGTTTTTTCAGGATGTGGACACCATCTATCACTCTCAAGACAATCGCGAATTTAATCTACTGGACTTCAGTCATTTGGAGAGTAGGTGTGTGTGCGTTTTGTCCCTCTGAGCTTCAGGTCGGCACACACATTTAAAGGAATACTCCAGCGTTTTTCAGCCTAATCACTATCCACTGCATCTGTAGTGTACGTGCAATTACCACAGACAAGACAAGAGTTTCAATTTGTTTTCCTGTATTGAGAAAAGAACTGATATGCCGTTTACTCGAAACTCACATATAAAGGAAGTCTAAAGATAGTTGTTGAATTCTGTCAATAATGGTATAAAATACATGACCTGATTATGCAAATTCAAAACTACAGCCATTACACTCTCACACTTTTTCTCTCTCATGCTTTTATATTTGTAATTTGCATGATTCAATTTATATGAAAAGTTACAAAGGTTAGGGTTAAGGCCGGGGTTAGGCTTCTTTCTTACTTAATTCGCATGAAATTAACTACTAAATCTAAATCCAACCACATCGACCATGCTCGCTCCAATTCCTACAAACTGAACAAGAACAAGAAGCCCAAGTCTTAAAGGACGAATCATACATAGCTTAATTTACAATTACCTTTGGCTAAAAAACTCATGAACACAAAAAAAGCTGTTTGATATAAACATTCTCTGGTGGAATTCAACAAGTGCCCTTAGGCTTCCATTATAAGTGAGTTTCGAGTAAACAGGGAAAGTTTTTTGTGCGTGGTAATCACACACATTACAGATGCAGTAGATAAAGATTATGCTGAAAAACTTAGTATTTCTTTAAAATTCTTACACACTTGCTGTATAAACAGCTGGATACACCGGAAGCTAAATGCCTTCTCAGGTTTGATTAACCTAATTGTGTGTGTCTGTGTACGGACGGATGCGTGTGTATGCATTTGTGTTTCTCTTTCAGAGATCTCGCAGTAATTGTTGCATCCATGGCCTACAACACATGGTTCACCAAACTCTACTGCAAAGACATGCGCGTTGTAACTATCTCCTTCCTTGCCTCTTATTTACCCAGCATTCATTTAGCAAATGTTTATCAGTCAATGAGTCAGTTAATCACAGCTTATCCTAACTTTTTAGGCAACTCTTCTCTTTGGGTAACCTCTTAACCTTATTTTCATGCTAATTTTCATATGAAAAGATCTGCCGTTAACAAGATCTAGTTTTAACAGAGAGGGTGCGGTCTGTTGTGAGGGAAGTGGAAGGCTTGTCTATGTTTTCATTGCAATTGCAATTTGCCTTGCAGGCAGCAGAGGGTTTTATAAATTACAAACTGCTCCTTTAACAACATCAATAGTCTTGTAATGCAAATATCGTTTTGTTTGTATTAATCTGGTGCATATACACTATCAGTCAAAAGTTTGGACACAGTAGATTAAATACAGTATATTTTTTATTGTCTTAGAGACATTTTGATAAAGGCTGAAATTAGTTTCTAAGACAAATGTAAATAGTGAAGTTAATGCCCATGTTTAAATTTACTTCTGAATCAAAATGTATTTTTTTGAGAAGTAGTTTTTACCTAAAACAAGTAGTTTTTACTTAAAATTAAATTGTTTCCCCATACAGCCAGAAAGTGCTCAGCCTATTTGGGAAGTTTAAGAAAAGCCTCCTGGGTGAAGCTCCCTCATGAAGCTGGTTGAGAAGATGCCGAAAGTGTACAAAGAAAGGTGTTCATCAGGAACACTGTTTTAAATTATTATTTTTTTATTTAAAATATAAAATCGTTTTGATTTGTTTAACACTTTTCTTGGTCACTGCGTAATTCCATTTGTGTTATTTCATAGTGTTAATGTCTTCATCATTATTCTAAACTAGTAGAAAATAGTAAAAATTAAGAAAACTATTTTATGAGCAGGTGTGTCCAAACTTTTAACTGATAGTGTGTGTGTTTCTGATATAATACAGTACTTTAACTATATCAATAGTCATGTAATGAAAATAGAGATTATTTCACTCATTTATTTATTTTTGATTGATAAATTAATTGACTGATACCCGGAAAGATCACAGAGCATATACACACTGGCACATAAAAAGCTAAAAACTTTCCATGCCAATACATTTTACTGTGTTGAATGTGGATATGCACGTTCTGGTGGTATTAATTATTTTGTAATGCAAATATATATAATTTCATTACTTGATTTTTGATTCATTGATGAGTTAATTGATTGTTGTTTTTTCCCCAGGGATCAGAGGTCACAGAGCAGGTCTTGCACACAGTCAGTAAGTCCTCCAGTCTGGAAGAGCTCACGCTGGAGAACGCAGGACTCAAATCGTTAGTTTTTCTCTCTCGTTCTGTCCCTTATATATAGTACATGTTCTGTTCAATTCAACTGCAAGTGAGTGTATTCTTATATGACACATGCATTTGTTTATGGGTATGTGCATATGTGTGTCTATCATAGTGACTTTCCTCAGAAGATGTCCATTGCACTGTCAGAGAATCCAGCATCGGTGATTCACTCTCTCAATTTGGCACATAACACACTGGACAACCAAGGTATCATCTCCACACACACTCACTCACACACATTTTCCATAATGTAAAAGTAAGTTACACTAGTACTCTAGGTATCGTCCTTATAGATTACTAGGGGTTATAGCTCTTTTGCTTGAACCCAAATTAAATAAACACGTCACTATTTACATTTTTCTAAAATAACTGCATCAGTCTTTTTCAAACTAACGTTTATGATGTAATCTATCCAGACTGACTCATCTGTCTCAGACTGTTCTCTCCTCTCCATCACTCTCTTAGCTGCCAACAGATGATAAGTGTTTTAATAATAACTGAAGCGGTGCTACATCATTAAGACGCACCCACTGTAGATTATCGGCGAGTTTGAAAGCCATCCACCAAACAGTTTATTCAGATGTAGTTCTGCAATAAGGTGTAGGACTAACTTTGTCAACGTATTATTGCTATCTGGGTGCAGACCTGGTGGCCCTGGTGAGCCAAACATGGACATAGTTGAATGTGATTGAACTGCACTTTGAGTGCAGTGGGAAAGTGTAAAATCCAAGTGTTGCTTGATGGCCAAGGTAGCAATGCCTCTACGTAAAGCAGCATTGCTCTTTTGATGGGAAAAAAAATGATGGCTTCGCAGGCGCTAAGTGATTTTACCACTCACCATCCGCAGGCAGTCTGTCATTCCCCTACTACTGATTTATCCATACTTTACTATTTATTTTAACTTAAGATAAATTTCCAACAGTTAAATTTTCAATAAGACATTGCATGGATTTGCATTAGACAGTCTGTCTCTCTTTCTCTCTCTCTCTCTCTCTCTCTCTCTCTCTCTCTCATTTTCTCAAACACACTGACTCTCACACTCTTTCCTCAGGTGTGTGCAATTTGATCCAGCAGGTGTGTCGTCTCAGCAAAGGACTCCGTCTCCTTAATCTGTCCAAAACGTCCCTCTCATCCAAAGGTGGGCGAAAGTCTCCTTATCTAATCTAATTTAATTTAGAAGAAACAGACATGGTTTGTTCAGGTTTAAGATTAGGTTTTAAATACAATTTTAAATACCGTTAAACGTTTTAGTTTACCCCAGTATACTGCAGTGTTCACATCCACACTTAATGTTTATCAATGCAGGATGTTTTGCTGACGTAAAACTTCAGCGTTTAGCCTTTAATGTTGGATCTTTACGAACCTTTATGAATTTTTTAGATGTTTAAAATCGAATGTTTAGACGTTTTATAGTGCATGAATGACATTTTAACATCGTATAACATTTCATGCTTGAGGGGAGAAAGGATTTTGAAAAGGCTTGCTTTGATGCTGGCTGCTACACACACACATCACACACACACACACACACGCACTTTTGTATGCAGGATGAACTCTGCTGCATTAGTGAATTACTGGTTAAGGGGAGTGTGACCTAAATAAACACTGCAGTAGAATGCCAGCCTCACACACACACACACATTCCTGCAAGTGCTTATACCTGTGTGTGTGTGTGTGTGTGTGTGTGTGTGTGAAAGATCAAACAATCGTACTTGTCCAGATGGCCGGGGGAGGCAAAAAAAAAAGTAAATTTCTCCACCGTCCCATGTGAACCATTAGCACTGGAGCTAAGCAATCAAATAATCCACCTCCTGCGAGAGAGAGACTGTAGAGACTGTGAGAGAGAGGTATGGAGGGCTGAAGCTCTCATATGTAGGTGGGTATGTTAAGGCTTGTGTGTGTGTGTGCCGGTGCGTGAGCTACATGTATGCTCTCCTTCACACACATACTGATACGAGCTACTCACAGGAGAAAGAAAGAGAAAGAGAGAGAGAGAGAGAGAGAGAGAGAGAGAGAGAGAGAGTTAGCACTTTGATTTTCACTGTAAAACATTGCAAAACACAAAAATTAATTTTCTTTGATAAAATGACAAACAAAACACCAAATTGCCAATTGATCATCCAGCCCTTCAGACACAACCAGCCCTTCAGACACAACCATACCACCAGTCATAACCAGCCCACCAGTCACAATAGCCCACCAGTCATAACCAGCCCACGAGTCATAACCAGCCCACCAGTCACAACCAGTTCACCAGTCACAACCAGTCCACCAGTCACAACCAGTTCACCAGTCATAACCAGCCCACCAGTCACAACCAGCCCATCAGTCAAAACCAGTCCAACAGTGACAACAGCCCACTAGTCATAACAAACCTACCAGTCACATCCAGTCCACCAGTGACAACAGCCCCCAGTCACAACCAGCTCTTCAGGCAAAACCAGTACACCAGTCACAACCAGTCCAACAGTGACAGCATATAATATAATGGCTGATGAATGTGTGTGTACATTTGCGTTTGTGTGTGCGTGTGTGTGTGTATGTGACAGAGAGAGTGGCACGAAACCATGTATGACACATGACACGTAGCTTTTGACACGTGTGAGTGTGTCCACTTAACTATTTTCAGCCTGCTCTCCTGATAGCCATGCTAACGTGACAATCGTCACACACACACACACACACACACACACACACACTCACCCTTGGAATTTTTGTCCTAACTCAGTTTGGCCTCATAAAGTGCACACAGGGGTTTGTGTGCGTTTAACGACACAGTCCTGCTGGAATGAGCACGACTCCAACAAAGAGAAGCGACCTGGAAAAGGGCAAACACTCCCCCGGATAATTACACTAAAAAAGTAGATTAATTACTTCACAGTCACACACACACACACACACGAACACAGCATTCATACTGATTTCTCCATCACGGGTCAGTAAATAAATACTTTTTATACATCAACTGACACCAGGGTCATTCAGCCAAAATGAGGAAATTTTAGTTTAGAGTTTAGACTTATGTTAGGTGACTTAAAGCTAAACATGGGATTTTAAACATTCAAATGTGGATTTTTTTGCCTTTAAATACGTAAATATGAACATTTAAATAGTATTTATACAGTGAAATTTGTTCTAACAACTAATACTGACATCTGTCTCCTAAATTTTGAGGCAAGCTTCTCAGTGTCAATCCCATTAATCTGTTCACTCTGTATCAGTGCGATATATTGAAAATCGTGATAAAAGAACCTTATCATAATTATCGTATACATTCTCTATTTTGAGTTCTGGATTTTGGTGCTGGAACCGTATGAGAGACATTTGAAGCAGGAGGAAGCAGCACAACGCCCATGTTGCCTCCACACACACACATTCACACACTTCCTGTAACACACTGGTGTTGTCTTCCGTTCATGCTGTCGGAGCGAGCGTGGGTCTGTTCCTACAGGCAGGGATATTCGGTGCACGTGTGTGTGTGTGTGTGTGTGTGTGTGTGAAAGAGAGAGAGAGAGAGGGATCTAAGAATATTGTCTTACGTTTAATCTTTTGTTCTACACGCTGTGGTTGTGCTAGTAAGCGACACCACAGCAGACAGCATGGCGACAAGAGGGAGAGAGAGAGAGCATATGGGTGTAAAACAGAGACATTGATCTGCTATACACACACACACACACACACACACATTCCAGCAATAGGCCTTGCATGATGGCCGAACACAAAGTGTGTGTGTGTGTGTGTGTGTGTGTGTGTGTGTGTATGAGCTAAGCAGCAGATATGTAGAGACTGAAGGCAATAGACCTTAACACACACATGCACACCCACACACATTGCTGGTGTCCGATCTGAAGGCTAATGATACATTGCACTGTCGACTTAAAGCAGCTGGACTATGTGCGATCAAAGCCCGAATGTGTGTTTGTGTGTGTGTGTGTGTGTGTGTGTGTCATTATGCACAACTGGTGGGCCTTTTTGAGAGAGAGAGACAGTAAAAATGTCTTACTAAACTGAACTCTGATGCTGACTGGTTAATAAATAGCACAGCAGTCGACTCTCGAGTGGAAGATGCTCCTTTTATCTCACGCTCTCTCTCACGCTTTCTCTCTCTCACACACACACACACACACACCAACACATCCACACACACACAGGCATACACCCTTACAAACTGCTATGTGTACTGAATCTGATATAAGGTTTATAATTGCGGTACCATAAAAATAAAGGCCAGTCAAAACAAAGTAGAGGCGGGCGTTATGCAAATGAACCATCACTGGGTGTTTTTTAATATACATGTTCTTATTTGTTCGACGCTTGGCGTCGTCTTCAACTGCCCAAGTTTAGTTCCACCACAGAAGAACACAAGTACTGAGAACGGTTAAAACACCCGGACGTGGTTTTTTTTTTTATCCTACCCAAATATTGAGGATGTATCAGCTGATGCCAACAAGGATAAATTGAAAAACCCATAACTCAATGCGACTACATAACATTGCTGGACAAGGCGACTTGTTCTTCTATTTTACAAAAGCTGACGATACGATGTGAGGGGAAGAGAGTGGAAGAAACTCCCTCCTATCTGTCATTAGCTAAGGAGGTGTTTCATTTCAAGCTGGCTGGAGTGCACCGGGGAGGTCGGCTTATTTTGGGATGAGACACTCTTCTGGTGCTTGGCGAAATATTTCTGATCCTTCAGGGAGGTTTTAGTGCTTCCTTGAATGTATCCAGTATGTGTATGCGTGTGTGAGTGAGAGAAAGTGTGTGTATGCGGGGGTTTTTTTTCCGTTCTGCATACTTGTGTAGTGAGAGTTTGGTCTTGAAGAATTCCTGATGGGCAAAAATATTGACTCAGAGATTTATTTGCCAAGCTAGCTAACATGAGCTAACCTGACAGGATTGCTGCGAGGATTTTGAAGTCGTGTTTATAATCTTCACTGCTAACTGTAGCTAGCTTTCTAGCTAACATAGACTAACTTAACAGAATACCTGAGAAAACCTACTCGAGTACAGGTATAAAACTACTTGTGAGGGTGTCTACTAAGAAACGTTAGAAGGGCGTGTCTTTGAGTTCTGGGTTCAAAGACACACCCATCTGTCCCACTCAAAGACTGATTTGGGGTGTGTGTTTGTGTGTGTGTGTCTTGTGAGGAGTGTGTACAGTAATATACGATGGGAAAATAAATGTGTGTATACTTGAGGACCAACAAAAGGACCTTACAATTAATTTTGTCACATTACTTTGCTTATTTGGTCCTCACAAGTACAGCAATACAACCTTGTGTGTGTGTATGTGTGTGTGTGTGTGTGTGTGTGTGTCTGAGTCTGTACAGCTGTGATGGCGTGAAGAAAGACATCCTCAAACCACACTGTCTAATAATCCAGTGTAATGGTATCTGTTAGCCGTGTCCATCCACACTGCCAGAGCTCTGAGCCAAGATTTTTGCACTTGCTCTTCGTTTCAAATCTTCTTCCAGAGTTTCCAGCATGTTGGAAATGTGTTGCGGCTCAGGCCTTATCCCAATTCCAGGTTATGCAGCCTTGGTGAAGGGTGCACTTTGTTTTTCCCTCTTTCTGGTAGTTTCATAATAATTAACTAATGAAGAATCACATGAGCAGTTGTGTGTGTGTGCGTGTGTGTGTGTGCGTGTGTGTGTGCATGTGTGTGTGTGTACGTGTGTACGTGTGTGTGTGTGTGTAGGTGTTTGTACTCTCAACTCTTGGTCAAAGATCATGGTCTCTCTTGCCAATTTTTTGTCAACATCTCTGTCTGACTTTCAGATAGCTAGAACCAATGATACATTCAAGGTGTTCACACACACACACACACACACACACACACTATGTATACAGTATGGTCCAAAAGTCTGAGATTTTTTTCATTGCCACT
>JAOUQW010000023.1:3116716-3128569 GCA_028565825.1 Olivaichthys viedmensis
ACGAGGAAGCGTCTCGTCTGTGTCTCGCGGGGGATTCTGGGAATCGTAGTCCGGCTCCGCTGGCGTGTGTGTGACAATGCTGAAATGCTAAAATGTTAACGGGGGTTTAGGTGATCCATTTAAAGTTTAGAGAGAAGTAAGGCAGGGTTGCTGTCTGTCTGGAATGTTATATGCACTAGCCACTGAGCCTCTACAAAAACTGAGGGATCGTATTTACTGTATGGTTTTTGCATACTTGTTGTAATTGTACTTTTATGATGAGATTGTAATGAGTAAAAATCTAAAATATGTTAAATTTCATCAGCTTAATTTTTTTGTGCTGGAAAACAATGTGGAAAAATCTGAAAAGGTCAACTGAAAAAAGGCAAAGCTCTGTTGGTGGTAATTGGTGGAACACCTTCTTCTTCTTTTTTTTCCCCGGTAAGGGTTGAAATGGGTTAGAGGACGTTTTAAATACAATCAGAGCTAAGAAACCAGGAAAGGCTCATTGACAAAAGTTAAAGGGCGCCTTGAATGTTGCCTTACATGTCATACAGAGAATGTGTTTTAATTTGTAACAATTGGTGGCATCCTCTCTGTGGCACCGTATAGTGTGTTTGGTCCCTCCTCCAAGTCTGCTTGGGCATTTAGCCAGCAGAGATGTAGCTTTTCACCACCATTTTCTGCAAAGACCACTTACTGGGCCAGAAAACATACCTTTGAGACTATTAGCCTATGCCTTACTCTAGAGGCTGGAGGTTTTTATTTGGATTTATTTTGTTTACTTTGTTTATAATGGACCCCAAAAGACTACCTTTACAAGCTCTACCTTCTTTTTTTACTGTGGATTGTTTTTTAAGCCCTCAGTTTTTTTCTCTCTCCAAAATATAGAAAATAGAAAACACAATTTCTCTATAGTGGTTCTGGGAAGAGCAACTGATAAAAGGGGATTCAATGTTTTAGGCGACCTGGGTTGAACATTGTAGAGCCAGTGACAGCACTTTTAAGGATGAGATCAATATGTTTTGTGACACAGCTGTTAAATCAGTGGAAGATAGCAGGGACAGAGGACAAACGTGTAAAAATCATACCATAGGCAAGGTTGAAATGAAATCATGTTTCCAAAGCTGAGCCTCACACCTGATCTTACTAAATGTGGGGGTGATTTAATGAAGGGGACAGACTGGGAACATGTGTCCAGAGGAAACAAATGAATTTTTTAAAATAAAACTTGTATTAAGGTTTTGAATAAGACTAAGTTAAATGCACGGCTTGACACATATTGGTGTGCTAAACTTGGATTGGGTGAGAATGTTGAACATGAAGGGGAGCTTTTTATAAACCACTGTTAGCAAAGCTATATAGTGACCTTCAGTGGAGAACTGTACATGGTACATTGTACTTTATCTCAGTTTTAAACCGAGCAATAGAAAACAGAGTTTTCTATTGTTTTGTTGAGTGTTGTCGGCTAAACTCACTGTTCTATCTTTTAATTTGTTGTGGTGCAGTTTTTACAAAACAATGTGTTGTTTTGGGGTTTTAATTATACCCAGAAACAGAAATCATTAAATTTCATACTCGGCCAAGCAATATGGATAAGTAGAGGGAACTTAATAGAGAAACTGTCTAATAAGGATGCTGTTTGTGTTTTCCTAAGGCTGCTGAGAACCAGAATAATGATAGATTAGAGTAAATTTTTGTTCAAGTTTTGTGCTTTTGTCATGGAGAGTTCATGCATTCAACTGCTCTATTTTGTATATACAGTGTATATATATTTGTATATATGAATGCTTCACTATCCATATCGTAATGGATTTCCTTTGGTTAGTAATCCCATGATTGTGGCCTAAACAATGTTTAAAAAAAGTTTTTCTCCATATTTCTATCCCTTTCTTTCTTAAAATCGAAATATATCTGAATAACCTGTTTATTTTCATCTCTTCTCCTCTTTTCTTATTTTCTTGTCTCTTCTCTTTTCATGTCTTGTCTCGTCTATTGTCATTTCGTTCTCTCGTCTGTTCTCATCTCTTCTCGCCTTGTCTCTTGTCATCTTTTCTCATCCTTTCTTTTCTTGTCTTGTCTCTTCTTTTTCTTTTCTCCTCTTTTCTCTTTTCTTCCTTTCTTGTCTCATCTCTTATCCCATCTTGTTTCTTCTCTTCTTCTCTCTTCTCTTTTTTATATATATATATATATATATATATATATTTGTATATGTGGATGTTTCACTATCCATATCATAATGGAATTCCTTTGGTTAGTAATCCCACGACTGTGCCCTCAACAATGTTTTGGTTAAAACTTATTTTTATTCTTTTTCTCCATATTTGTATCCCTTTCTTTCTTAAAATGTAAATGTATCTGAATAACCTGTTTGCACTCTGTTTGCTTCAGTTTTTTTTTTCTTTCTTCAAATTGTTGTGATGCCATATATTCTTCTAACACACAGCGTTAGTTGTTGTCGTCTCTTGATGACTATCATCTGATGTTGGTTCAGTTAGTAGTCCTTTATGCATTATGCATTACCGATGCTACTGCTTTCAGTCAATAAAAACAACCTTTTTTGACTTATGCAAAGAATGATGTATTGTATGCATTCTATTTTTTTTCTTTCCCCATATTTTTCCGACTCTCTCTGCAGGTGCTGCAGTCTCTGTCGCTGGTGGACTCACGGTTGCGCTCTCGTGGCACAGTGCTGGTAAACGCTCTGGGCAGCAACGCCTGCCTCAGGAAGGTGGACCTGAGTGGGAACGGGCTGGAGGACATTGGCGCCAAAATGCTCAGCAAAGCCCTGCAGATCAACACTACACTACGGTAAGAGAGAGAGAGAACATAAGAATGTAAGAACTGAGGAGAACTGGCTGTGGAGGGAAGGACAAAGTGAAAAGGAGAGATTGAGGGGTCTTAGAAAAAAACAATGACAATGTGACCTTGAAGCTTGACAATGAAGCTTTTCTCTATCTGTCTCTAACAGGAGTGTGACCTGGGACCGGAACAACACAACCGCTGCAGGATTCATGGACGTGGCAAGGGCTCTAGAACAGTATGACTCACACAAACACATACGCATACACACACACACATAGCAATTTAGAGGTCAACTTTAATGAGCAACAACTAGCAAAACCACTCTAACCCACAGATAAACCATAACAGAGAATAATTTTAGCATGTTCAAAATAGATTATATGATAATTGAAATAACATGCTTTCCAAAGGTTATGCAGAACAACACACACACACACACACACACAGACAGTCATGCTTGGGCACAGAAATAGTCCTCATTATCCTGGTCCCATACTCCTGGGCTGAATTTTACTTTTTGTCACACCAAATCAGTCCTGCTTTAAGGCTTTTTATAATATGAACTTCTGAATGACAGAAATTTTACTGATTTCTCTTCTCTTCTCTTCTCTTCTCTTCTCTTCTCACGGGTTGTCTCGTCTCTTCTCATCCCGACTTTCCTCGTCTTATCTCTTGTCTTCTCTTCTCCTCTCTTCTCTTCTTTTCTTCTTTTCTTGTCTCATCTCTTTTTGTCTCATCTTCCCTTCTCTTCTTATCTCTTGTCTCGTCTCTTCTCTTTTCATCTCGTTATTGTCTTGTCTATTGTCATTTTGTTCTCTTGTCTCTTCTCATCTCTTCCCATCTTGTCTTTTCTCCTCTTCTCTTCTTTTCTGCTCTTTTCTCTTTTCCTTGTTTCATCTCTTCTTGTCTTATCGCTTCTTATCTTGTCTCTTATCTTTCCTTCTCTTATCTCGTCTCTTCTCTACTGTCATTTTTTGTCGTTTCTTCTCATCTTTTCTCTTCTCTTCTCGTCTTGTCTTGTCTCGTTTCTTCCTCTCTCGTCTCTTCTTGTCTCTTCCCCTCTTGTCTCGTCTCATCTTGTTTGTTCTCATCTTTTCTCTTCTTTTCTCGTCTTGTCTTGTCTCGTCTCTTCCCCTCTCGTATATTCTTGTCTCTTCTCATCTTGTTTCTTCTCTTCTTCTCTCTTCTTTTCTTCTCTTGTCTTGTCTCTTCTTATCTTGTCTTGTCTCTTCTTGTCTCTTCTCTTCTCTTTTTTTCCTGTTCTCCACTTTTATTTTATTTTTTCTCTTCTCTTCTTTTGTCTTTTTTGTCACATCTTGTTTCGTCTCATCTCTTCTCATCCCGTCTTGTCTTTTCTTTTCTCTTCACATCTCTTTTCTTCTTTTCTTGTCATCTCTTTTCCGGTCTTGTTTCTTCTCTTCTTTTCCTCGAATCGTCTCTTCTTCTCTCGACTGTTGTCTTCTTTTCTCTTCCTCTCTCAGTAATTTCATTTTGCAGTACATGCCTATCCCCCTGAGTGATGTCACACAAGCATATCGAAGCGCTCCAGAAAAGACAGAGCAGGCACTTACCAAGGTAAATCGTTTCTGTTCACAAGGTCGACACACTATTCATAATACTTTTTATCTTCCATTATACTTTTCAGATGACTGTATTTCAACCTTATTTCATCTTTATATAGTGGTATTAATGAAGACCTTTGTTAGCAAGCCATGTGATACTATAACTCCTGTCCTTATAATATAGCATCTTCTTTTTATTGTAAATTTTGTCTAGTAGTTTACTCTGGGTGTCTCTGTGCTTTCAGTTCATGAATATTCATGATAATTTTATATACTGTAGCTCATCCATTAGGCAAATAAACCTTAAAGAGAAAACTTTAACTTTTTTTTAGCCTGTGAAATAAATCATGTATCATGTAATGTACATGTAATCACTTATTTAAATTAGATCACAAGGGGAATTTGAGTTGAAGAGTCTTTTTCATCCGTGCTTGGACTCAGATCTCAGTGGTGTGCCATGAAAGCAGAGTTTTTGTTTTGATGGATTTTCTTCTGCTGTTCAGATTCAGAGAGCTTTACTGAGAAATAACCAAACACAGCGCTTCTCTCAGAGGCAAGCACTGCGCTTACACCAAGGCCTGGTGACCAGCACTGCCGAGCAGGTGTGTGTGTGTGTCTGATGTTGTGTTCCTCCTCAGATGATGGAGCGGTTGTGTGTGCAGGTGCATTAGAAAGTGTATGTGTCTGTGTGTGTGTCTGTTGTGTCTTTCTTCAGGTGATGGAGCGGCTGTGCATTAGTAAGTGTGTGTGTGTGTGTGTGTGTGTGTCTGTTGTGTCTTTCTTCAGGTGATGAAGCGGCTGTGTGTGTGGGTGCATTAGAAAGCGTGTGTGTGTGCATGTGTGTGTGCGTGTGCGTGCGTGCGTGTGTGTGTGTATGTGTGTGTGTGTGTGGTGTCTCTCCTCAGGTGATGGAGCGGCTGTGTGTGCATTAGAAAGTGTGTTCATGTGTGCGTGTGTGTCTGATATTGTGTGTGTGCAGTGGTATTAGAAAGTGTGTGTGTCTGTATGTCTCGGAATGTATGTGTGTGTGTCGGAGTGTATGTGTGTGTGTCTATCTGATGTTTTCTCTGTATCTCTCACTCAGGTGATGGAGCGGCTGTGTGTGCGGGTTCAGCAGCAGGTGTGTGTTCTGCGAGGTGTGGCAGATGCGGAGGAGCTTCAAGCGGCTAAACAGGTCCTGAAGGAGGCTCGCAACTCCCGTGCGGTGAGTGTGTGTGTGTGTGTGTTAGCCAAACCGGAACATGAAGAAATTATTGAACACAATGTAGCTGTAAATAATGAAATGGACAGTAATAATTATATTCTGACTCTTTGGCTTGCTTCCCTATTTTTGTTTATGACAATGTCTCTCTCCCTCTCCCTCTCCCTCTATCTCTATCACTCTCTGTCTCTGTCTCTGTCTTTTTCAGCTCTACCCATCTCTGTGTGAGTTGGCTCATGTTCTCTCAGTTGATGGGCCAGTCAGACAGAGACTAGACTCACTGGCTGGGGAACTGGCCAAGGCTGCAGATAAAGAGCTGCAGGTACACACACACTCACACATACACACACACACACAAACAAATGTGCAGTCACTGCATCTCTCAAGCAAGAAGACAGAGGCTACATGAACACATGCTATCTTCATGCAGTGTGCAATGTTACAAATGGACATGTAAGTCACTATTTATGGTGCATTTTTTAATTGATGAATAAGACACTGTTTAGAGCTATGTTGGCATAACACATTGGCAAGCTTTCCTCGACCTGTTACTCATCAGTTGTTTAATAGAATTGGCAACTTTGATTTCTTGTTAGCTAGTGATAGCCAGCTACGTTGGGTCTAGCTGTGTGCCATTCATTCCCAACAAGATGACAAATGTAATGTTACAAATGGAGCTGTAAGGCACTGAAAAAGTTCATTCATTCATTCATTTGTTCATTCATTCATACTTGATTGATTTATTGATTGATTGAATGACTGACAGACTCATTGGTTGATTGATTCATTAAAGCCTTGGATGCACTACATAACCTTTTTAAAAGAGATTATTAAAAGACACACTTTCTGAATGATTTTTGTAGATTTGTATAGCGACTGAAAAATTGGGGAACATGGACTTAACAACTGGGGATAACGCATTACCCAACTTATAACTAAAGCCAAACTCTTATAAAACCATTTGCTTTCCCACTACTAGGAGATGGCAATAGCTAAATAAATACAAAGGTGCCACAGCTTGCAGCTGTTATTGTTTGCGCAACACACAAAACCTTGTCTGCATGTGTTTCTAAAAGTCCATTATTTTGTCCTGCATTGAGAAGCTTTGCTGCAGCTGTGAATGCCTGTCTACTGTTTTTCTTCATCTATTTACCTTTTTGCACTCTCAATTTTTATTGGCTATTGACAGGATCCATGTCGATTTGAGTTGTTGACCAGCATACACTACCAGACTGTGTCCAAAAAAATCAAAATCAAAATACTCGCTGTAACTGGCCTGCAACTGGATCGGGAGGCGAGAAATTAAAGTCTGTTTCCTTTGTGCATTCCTCAATTTTCTGTGCTGACTAGGGCTGGCCCGAATAGCATTTTACAGGCTTCGAATACTCGCTGGATTTTCCGAACGAGTATCCGAATTCTCGTTCTGTATCAATTCTCGTTCTCAAAACCACCCATTTGGGTTCGTTACGGTAGTAGCCTGTATATCCAGCAGGCAGCAACGATGTATGAATAGTGTATAGGCTACCGGTTATAGTGCAAATAAACTGAAATAGCAGTTATTTATTTAGTTAGTTAGTTAGTTAATAATAGTTATTTTTGCAACTATTTTGCGCTCTGAGGCGAGGTGATATGGAAGCCTGGCATGAATTTACAAAATAAACTAAACTTTAACATTTTCCGTATATGAACAATAACTGTTCTTTCTAAAGGCCTTTGCTGATTAAATGTATTGTAGTTTAGGATAGAGGTGTGCATCAGACGGGGATCCTGTGGCGAACCAACAAAAAAGTCGCAGGAGCAGGCGTTTTTTACTGTCATGCGTCCACGAAGTTTAAATTTAATTAATATTAGAAAATAATGCGGGTGGTTACAAACGGCGATTGGTCAGAATTCCTGCGGGTGTGGGTTTAAAGACGAAGCTTCTGAATACTAAAAATAAAAATCGAATACCAACCCAACGAATGAATACTCAAGTATTCGAATTATTCGGGCCAGCCCTAGTGCTGACCATAGACTCCAGCTTGAGCCCCAAAAGTCTGTAGACTCTAATTGTCCAGGACAAACTCAACTCAATTGTGAGTCAAGGCAATAATCGGAGTAAAAGTCTTATAGTGTAAACCCGGCTTAAATCTTTAACTGACTGATTAACCCCTTAAACTTCCAGAATTCGTCGGTAGGTGCAGACTTGCATTCCTCACATACCCTTTCTATAAAGTCTCATTGTAGTTATGGAATAATTCATAATAGTAACTGAATAATATGTTCAATAAGCTGAGACTTTAAGGGGTTAATCAATTGACTGACTGTTTATTTGATTGATTGGTAGGTGATCGTAGACTCGATGGTGTCTCTGTGCCGGGAGCTGTGTCCACTCTCCTCCATGGCAGCAGAGGGACTGAGTCCTCCTTTGTCCTCCGTCTCGGAGCGAGTGTCCATCCCTCGCTCGGCTATCCGCACTGCGCTGATGGAGAGAGCAGCACAAGACATCCATCGGGCACTAGAGTAAGGGGGGGGATGGAGAGTAAAGAGAGAGGGGGAATGAGAGGAGGAAAGAGACAAGGAGGAGAGCCATTGGTTTGCCAGTAATTCAACTTGTACATTAGTGATTGAATTAAATTGAATTCAATTGAATTGAGGGAGGGAGAGAAAGAAAGGGTGAGAGAGGTAAAAGGAGGATGGGGAATAGAGATTCGAAAGAGGGAAGATATAGATATTGATTTGAACAGCTGTGAAGGGAAGAAGGTGAACAAATAGAAAAACAGGACAGAGCAAAAAGGAAGCGAGTGATAAAAGAGTGGGTGGAGAATCAGTGAAAGGAGAGATAGAAGGTGAGATACACTGTGTGAAAATGGAGTATGGCCTTCTCTTCCTTCTCTTCTCAACCACTTCTTATTCCTTTGTTTTTATCTATCTTTTTCTATCCCCCTCTCACACGCAGGGAGGTTAAGCTGTCTGTGGTGTCGTATCTCACCAACTCTATCGTGGATCAGATCTTACAGGAGCTCTACTCTACTCACAAAGCTCTGGTAGGAGCTGTCTGCCTTTATATCTATCATATCTGTTATATCTATCAGTTAATGATGGCAGGTACGCAGTTTACATGGATACTGGGTAGCCTAAGAAATATACAATCCAGCGAAATGTCAGTAACAAGAAAACATTACCAGGAGTGGATTAATAAAAACAATTAATCCAAGTTTTTGATAAAAAATGATACTGGCTCCTTGCAACACAATTTTCACCTTCTGTGTTTTTTGAATGCAATATGAATGTATAGTGTTAAGGGCGCTAATGCTCACTCTGTCTGTGGTAGTATAAAATTATAAGCTCATTAATATTTGAATGCATTTGAATATTACATTTATTCAGTAGTATACTTGACTATTAGTGTGCGTGTGTGTGTGTGTGTGTGTGTGTGTGTGTGTGTGTGTGTGTCAGACACAGCAAGTGTCTCAGGTGAAACAGTGGGATGGCCTGTGTGATGGCGGCACAGGTCGAAGGTCACACAGACACAGAGACTCACTTGAGATCACTGATGAGGAGCTGAGCACAAGCATTGTGAGTGTGTGTGTGTGTGTGTTTGGGCTCTATTTTCATGCTGGTGCACATGTAATTTGCTGGTTAACGCCGACGTATTGCTATTTCGGTTGGATGCAAGCCAATTTGTTTGTGTTTGTTGCTATTTTCGTGGTCAGAAGTTACCGATCTGTGATGACGTGGGTAAAGCAGTGCAAAAGAGGATGTGACATTCAAAATCCAGCGGTCCAGAAATGCCATGTCATATTACCTTCCAAGGCCTTGTCTTAGCGCAGATGCCAAAAGGGTATTTTCCTAACTTCAGGCGCAGTCCTGTCCCATTTCTTACAACCTGTTTTTGTGTGTGAATGTACACTAATTATGTCACCCCACTTCAACATAAATAAGTCACTTCACCCAAATACTAACTAAATACAACAGACTTAATTATTTTATCCGTAACGAATAAGAACAAACAACTTAGTTGTGACTACTAAAGGCCAATTCATACTGAAAGCATTTATGAAGCGACTTTTAGTCACGCCTGTTATGAAACAGATGAGCTTCTATTTTAACCAGTGTTTAAATCCACACCAGCTGTGAGACGCGCCGTAAAAACATGCACCCATCTGTCTTGCTGCTTTTTTTTTTTTTTTTTTTTTTTTTAAGTGTAAACTCCATAGAAATCCATTCAAACCCATTAAAAAAATAACATTACTCTACAATAAGAGTATAAAATCATTGCTGTTTGGATAACAATAACACTATCAGTCAAATTTGCTTTTAACATGAGGTCAGATCGCCTCTCCCAAGTTATGCTGTACTTTCGCTTTATCTCTCGTGTGACCTTCTTTTGATGCTTTACGTTTTAGCCTGCTTTCAAAAGATGATCTTAAAATTATGTAAAGATCCAATAACTCTACATGTGCCTACATAAATAAAACTGTAAAAGCTTTAAATTAAAGTGTGGAATTTTGTTCGCTGTTGAAGCTGGTGTGAAGCAAATCTAGATTTGCCGAGATAAAGCTCTAGGCTCACCTCGATAAAGCTCTCTTTAATTCTCCTGTTGCATAGAATCTCATCTTTTAACCTCTTAAACAAAACATGTAATGCAAAACATGTTTATCATGCTATCAGTGTTACATCCGTTCCTGTCAACCAAGACTCCATTTCCCAGAATCCTCCACTCACATGATCTGTCATCTGACCCACTTCCTCGTTCTCAGTCACCCAGCTTCTAATCACGCACACCTGTTCCCTATTTCCTTTCCACCTATATAAACCCCGCCAAAACAGACACATTGTGAAGTCTTTCTCCTAGCGTGCTAGTGACAGCTCTGCGCGGTTTTCCTCCAGCGATTGAGCTGCATTTACCATCTCCATTTTGACTCCCATTTCTGACTTTGCCCCATCTGATCCTGTTTGTACATCGCCTGACCCCTGCCTGGATATTGACTTCGATTTATGCCTAACCCTTCTGCTTGGTCTGCCCTGTGTTTATTAAATTTGCATTTGCATCTTAACCCGTGTGTGCTTCCTGACAATCAGCCATAATTAGTACATATATGTAGTGACTCATGAGCATTCAGTTCCAGCTATTAAAACCACAAAGGTTTTTATAATATACTATTTTAATTGGAGGCCTAGACTGCACAATATAGCATGAATCTTGTATTTTTGTAGTGTTTATAGCTAGAAACTATGACAAGTGGAAAAATACACTCTCTGTGCACGACTGCTGTACTCTTTCGTTATGTCTATACTCGGGCTGTCAAAATTAACGCATTAACTTTTGTGATTAATTTGAAATGTTTAACGTGCTAATAA
Source organism: Olivaichthys viedmensis (assembly GCA_028565825.1). Taxonomy (NCBI): domain Eukaryota; kingdom Metazoa; phylum Chordata; class Actinopteri; order Siluriformes; family Diplomystidae; genus Olivaichthys; species Olivaichthys viedmensis. The sequence continues at coordinate 3,127,607 of JAOUQW010000023.1, forward strand.
AACAATAATGCAATTCATTAATTGCTTATCAGGTTGATATACATTTTGTTATTGTGGTGGCGGAACAAGAGAGGAGTCACGGGGAACGAGCGGGTAACGACCGAGTGGCTACACCTGTCTGCGATTAACCCAAACCCGAGAGCGAGAGATGCCGCAACATGCAGCGCGAGCAGAGCAACAGTGTGTGTGTGTGACCTGCTCAGCTGATAATTTACGTTGAGTTTTTTCTTTTTATGATTATGGGATCCGGCGGCTGAAAAGCGCCTGGAAAAAAATTAAGTGAGCCAGCGGCTCGTTCACTCCTGTCTCCGACGTCCTCCTTTGCTCCCCTGCCACCTACCAGGGTGCTACAGTTATCATTTCTGGCCAATGTTGAAGGCCTGGATGGTTTTGAAATGTGATTGAACTTACTGTAGTTCACAGGAGTGTTACTTTTGTGTTCACAATTAAAAAGATGCCATTTAACAATAGTATTTGATTTGATGTACTTCCTTTGTGTTGATTCTACATTAATTTGATGGTTGATTTGGTTTCAAATGTAATTATCCTTCATTTTAAAAGAAATATTTTTACCAAGTACGAAAGTACGATTAATCTCAATTAATTACAGCAAATCGTGCGATTAATTTGTAAAAATAAAATTAAATCGATTGACAGCCCTAGTCTATACTCATCATTTACCTTCTGCCTTTTTCCTCCTTTATGCCTTTCTGCATTAGCCTGCATCATTGGTATATTTAACCCCTTGCATTTTTTTTGTTGATTGTGGATTTTGGACTGTTGCGTGCACATGTATCCATGTGTCCACATTTATGACACTACCACTAAAATATCGACATAAAATCTAGTAACAGAGACAAAGAGAAAATATATTTGCTGTAGGTTCTGTCAGCCAGCTGGTTATTTCTACCACTAAAAATAAATATTAAATCTGTAAGTGAAATCAAATCACGATGCCTGGTT
>JAOUQW010000023.1:3141373-3151373 GCA_028565825.1 Olivaichthys viedmensis
AAAGGTATTTACAAATTCCCTTTGTTTCCTTTGCAAAATGCTCAGGACATGTCAGCTTTCAGCACTAAAACTGCAGGGTCAGCAAACTATAGGCGTGTTTCCACCGAGGTTCCGTAACCATTTGAGGAACTAAAGAGTTCCGGAACTCCCCTGAACTAAGAACTACAAAGTTCCTGTAAAAATTCTTGTTCTGCGTTCCCACTACACTGGAACCGGGAGTATTATGTAAAATAACCGAAGTGACACAAACTGTGGAAAAACAACAGGAAAACACGTCGACACTTCTCCAATAGTGCCCGATTTGCAGAAAAGGATCTACCCTAGAGCAAGAACTAAAAAGGTTCTTGGTTAAAGAACAAAGTAACTAAACGAACTAAAATTGGCCCTGGTTCCTCCGATGGGATTACTGAATTCCTGAAAAGGTTCCAGTGGAAACATGCCCTCCCTCTAATTGGTAAAAAAAGAAAAGCCATCTCTCTCCTGCCTCCCCTCTGGATACGCTGCTGGGATACTGAAGCGTTCGAGAGCTCTTGGCTGTAAATCGAAAATCTGCTGAAGGAAATAATGGAACAGTTTACGATAAGATATCCCAGCATCCCTTCGTGTGTATTAAAAGAGTTCACATGAGGGTGACTGGAAAGATCTTCATAAATCTAGTAAGCACTGTGCAATGTCTTCACACACACACACACACACACACACACACACACACACACACACACACACACACACACTGAAGCACTAAGTGTAGAGGAGCCACTAGGTGGCAGTAGCCACACAACAGGCAGCCTGTGAGCTTAACTCTTATCATCCCACATATCAATATTTCAGGTCCATCACCACTGCAGTCAGTCAAAGTTACATCTATTTCAGTCATGACAACTCACCATGGAAGGTTGTAAGAGTGGAGTAATTGAATGAGTGTGTGTGTGTGTGTGTGTGTGTGTGTGTACACTCATAGTCTGTATCCACATTTTCTACTTTAACATTTCCTGACTTAGATGTTTAAATGGCATATTAAACGATGTAATGCACATTTCTACAATGGCCTAATAGTTTACATGTAAAATCCATAGTTTAGAGGAAATGCTAGTTGGGATAACAATCCAAACTCAGCTGACCAAAATATATAACTGGAAGATGAAGATTAGTGAGAGAGAGAGAGAAAAAAGAGAGCGAGAGAGAGAGAGAGAGAGAAAGAGAGAAAGAGAGAGAGCATGGACATGACAAAACAATTGAACAAACCTGTGGCTTTAGGACGAATAAAAGAAGTGGGGAGCATGACAGAGACAGAGAGAGAGAGAGGACTGGGGGTGAGAGGGATTTACATCTGAGTGGAGGGGGCAATGACACAGTCTGTTACAAAGTGGCACACGCATACTCACCCATACTCACACACACACTCACACACGCTCACATACACTCATACACACTCACACACACTCATACACGGGGGGCATCAGTCAGTCCGTCAGCTACTAATGAGGAATGAAACAAATCAAACGGATCCCTGTCGACCTCTCTGTGTATGACCCACGGTAAGAGAAAAACAAACTTGTTAAATATAAAACATACTTTGTTTCCCACCTCCCTCAATGTGTCTTTCACTCTATGAACCCTTGAAGCCTTTTAGGACCAGCTCCAACTTTGGTCATGTCATTTCTATGTTAAGTCTGTGTCTCTGTCTTTCCTCCGTCGATTTCTGTCTCTTTCTCTTTTCCTCTCTCTCTCTCTCTCTCTCTCTCTCTCTCTCTCTCTCTCTCTCTCTCTCTGAACCTGGGTATCATTTGGATCCTTTCCGTAGGCCTGTGACAGTTTGTTCTTTGACCCACTTCATTTTAGGCAACAGGCGACTATTAATTTAATGAGCAATGATATAGAATGATGACTTCAATGTTGTATACAAAAACATATTTCGAACGATTATGGCCTTATGAATCTGGCCCAAACAATTTAGAGAATGGTGTTAATGGCTCATGAAATGTGCTGATAATTATTTGGAAATGAGGCTTGAAATTAACAAGGTGCCAGAATGATGTAGGTGAAATTTACTCATTTAATATAAGAAGGTATAAAGAGACACTTTTTATATTTCTCACAGTTTTGTTATAAACATAGGAAAGGATCAAGTATCAAGTAAAGCCTTGTAACATCATATAAAAATATGTTTTGTCACAGTATAACTCCTTGGACTTGGAAGTTTGTCTTTATAGCCAATAAATCTTCTTAAACTGTAAGAAGAATATATGATATATATAGTTTTTGTTAATATATTGAATTCTGTGATTAAATATTATTATTTATACCAGTTCTTAGAACAATTATTACTTTAATGAATCTAACCCATGATATTTAATTAAATGAGCTTCCAATCATTTGGAAACAAGGCTTGAAATTCACAAGAGGCTAGAATAACTTCAGCTCAAATTTGTTCGACTTGTTCATGTAAGGCTGTAATTTCAAGTAATGAAATTCCAAACATAACAAATACAGTTTTTATTATAAAGTACACATCACAATTTTATGACACCATAAAAATGTGTTTGTGTACTTCACTGAGACCTTTATGAGACTATATGAAGTTGTTCAGAGTATATGTTTTTTTTTACTTTGTTTGTCTGAATAAAGATTATGGCAGGTACCTGGGATTAGATTTAAACCTTTCTTACCAGTAATCTGAAAGAGATTTATTCCTTCTGACATGGATAGGAATAGTTACTCTCAAATTCTGATTGTCTTATAGCTACACTACTCATGTTCAGATTCATAAAATATATCAGACGGCTCCAACGCTCTAAAGACTTAATGCAGTTCCTGTTTTTTTTGTTTGTTTGTTTTCATTTTATTTTATATATATATACAATATATATATATTTTTTTTTTTAACTAAAAACAAGCCTTATTTAAACTTTATATATGTAATGTGTCAGGCTAAGATACATAACAACATACAACACAAGATTGACAGGTATTCCTACATTTTCCACAAGACTTTGAAAGGCAACTGAAATGTTGCAATTGATATACTGTATAAAAGTGCTTTTGGATGTGAAGGGCAGACTCATTGGGCATCAAAATAAGCATAAGATGCTCATATAGCATACAGGACTCCTAATCAGTATTGTGCAGACACCCACAACTGTAAACAGTGATTCATCATTGCCGTACTTAATTAACACACCATGGAAGTACTGAGTAAAAGACAACAACAACAAAACAATTTCCCATACATTTCTATCCAACACATTAGCTGAAAATGATGATACAAGACACTAATTTGTACTACATTATTTAGGAATCCCACTTATGGGTGTTCAATTGGCATTATTAGCATATTCCAAATAAATTCTGGATTTTGGTCATAGCTTTGTTACCATTTGCAATGTCTATCTCTCTAACATAAATGAGGCATTAGCATGAATAGGGAACCTTGTCTATAGAGGATGGCCCGTTACTCTCGTGCTGCTTTTGACCTCTTGACCCCAGGCTTAGTGACGTTATCTTCACTTCAGTTCCTGCTAGGCCAACCCTGCCATAACATTAGAAAGACATTACAAAAGCTTTTAGAGAAAACATTGCCTGGTTTGAGACAACAGCTAGAGGTTGTGTATTGCTGAAGAGAAACCTCAGTAAGGGAAGCTATCTCAAGTTAAAGTCCTTATCAGAATTTTCTGAAATGGCACCACAGATGCCTAAGGTCTTTGCTCTTTGTGCAAAACAGGGTTTGGAATTACTATAAGTTTTCGTTTCATTTTGATCCATTTGGTTTGTTTTACTCTTGGTCCAATTTTACATACTTTTACATACTTTTACATAAGTACTACTGTATAATCACCAGTGAAACAACCCTACACTCAGAAAAAAGGGTTATTTGGATAGTTAAGGGTTTTTAGCTTCCTAAAGGGGTTCTACTTGGAATCCTCTGATAAGGAAACACTATGTTCTAGAGTTCTACATAGAACCTTTAAGTGTTCCCCAGTGGGACAAACTGAAGAATGCTTTAAAGTTCTAGATTTTTTTTTAAAGGGTATATTTAATTTAATTAGATTTTTAAAATTGACTTTTGGTTCAATATTACATAATTCTGCATAATTTTTACCATCTAATCACCAGTGAAGCAACCGTATATGCTCAGCACATTGTCTACACTCATTTGGTGTGATGGCATACTAAGACACTACCACTGCATATACCTAAGTGAAGAACTTATATCATTTAGCCATGTTGCATTGTTGTAGTTCTTAAATCGCCTTTGTTTTTGCACACATCAAACACACATTCCAGCTCTGCTTCACATTATTTTGAAACAATTTCATGCAGACTGTTCCTAATTCTATTTCTATTTCTAACTCTGACAGGATGAGGAGGTGACACAGGAAGTCATCTGTACAAAGAAGCGGCAAAGCCCCATTCCAAAACTCAGAGAAGCACACTGCTCCTGGTTTTTTGGCCAATCAGGGATTTGATTAGGGGCATCATTGTTGATTCTGTCCAATCATTGTTGATCCCAACCAGTCACTAAGGGAGTTGGACCATTGATGAATCTCTGCACTAAGAGTGAAGCCCAATTGGAGAGTGAAGGGAGAGAAGCAAATCTAGATCAACACTCCTTTACTACGCCTCAGGAAACCTGTTACACCAAAGACTCAGTGGCAGCTATGTCTTCCCCCTCCATCCCTCTTCCCTCGCTGCCCCCCAGCCCCCTGGCCATGGAGTACCTAAACGACTTCGACCTGCTCAAGTTCGAGGCAAAGCCTGACTCTCCTCTCCCTCTTCCACCATGCTCGCATCCAAAAGCAGCTCAGCAGCAGCAGGACGCGTCCTCCTCCCCCTATGTGGTACGACCTCCTCCAGATTCCAGCCTCAGCTCCAGCCCCTACACCTCCCTGCCTCCCTCGCCAACCCTCAGTGATGCCCATCCGCCTCCATCTGCTTCTTCTTCCTCTTCCTCTTCCTCTTCGATATCCTTCCCTCTCTCTATCTCCGCCAGCTACGTCTCTGGATTAAGTTCCACCTCTCAAGGCAATCTGGACTGCAGCCCTGAACCTGGTGTCCCAGGCCAGTGTCCAAACCCCACTTCTTTGGAAGACCTGATCTGGTTGGCTGCAATCCAGCAGCAGTTTGGGGGTGATGCAGGAGGCGCTGCTTCTCTCCTCGAGGCCTTAGGGGGGGCACCAGAAAGAGGTGACAGGGACAGGGGATTTCTGGGGTGTGAAGATGCAGTGGAGGCACTTCTCAACTCAGCTGCTGCTGCTGTGAGCTCACAGGTGCAGTCTGTGTATTTGTGTGTTAGTAGGTGTTCGTTGGTATGTGGTAGGTAGGTGTGTGGGTGGATGGGGGATGGTTTGCATGTCTCTGTGAGGGCTGGTTGAGAGAGTGTGAGAGTGTGTGAGATTAAATAAGTAGCTAACCATTTGCATAAGTTGGTGTTTAACATTGGTGGTTGGGAATTGATCACTACAGTGTTGTACACCAAAATCTCAGAAATGTATACTTATTTGCTGCTTATTGATATCTCCTTCTCCTTTCTCTCCATGCATCCCTCCTTCTGTCTTTCTCTCTCTCAGTTCCCTGTCCTATCTCAGAGCTCTGGAAGCAGTAATTTGGGAGACTCAAGCAGTGAGAGCGGAGGTGATGTGAAGGCCTCGGACCTGTGTCACCGTCCTCTCCTCTTTGTCCCCTCTGGTCCTCCATCTCTTCACAATGGCAACCCGGCCCCAGGCCCGTACCCCCAGCCACCAAGCCCTTCATCGCGCCTTCATCACCCGCAGCATCATCATCATCATCATCATCACCACCCCCATAACCTCATCAATGGCCATCACAGTCACCATTATCATCATCAGCTTCAAGTTAGCCAGGTAAAGATGGGCTGGGCTTGTGGCTCTGTTGTGTACTAGTGGCGCTCCCAGAAATTTTTTTGTGGGGTTTTAGGGTAGCACATATTAATGACAATGACAAAATCAATGAGTACTAACACAACATAAACACAGTTTTGTCTTGTAAATTATTTAAGTGGCTAATTGGCATCAACAAGCAAGCTAGTTAACTAGCTATATTAGCCAACAGTAATATACACTGTAACACAGGGGACTCAGTGGGATTGTTTGGCAGAAGTTTATTAAACAGTTGCAGAAGTGTAAACAAAACAAAAGTGAACAAAGTCCAAAGGGCAAATCCAAACTTCATACACAAAATACTTTAAAGTTCATACACAAAATACACGGGCAGACGTAGGCAGAAGGGTAATACACAAAATACACAGGCAGACGTAAGCAGAAGGGTAAAACAGAGTCAGGCAAACAATCCAGAAGTTGGTATACATAGAACTACATGGTAAACTAGGGAACATGGCTCAGAATTACGCACAGTGTGTGAAGACTTTGCAGAGAAACAAAGGAACAGCATGACTTAAACACTCTAAGAGTACCAGGAAGCAGGTGCAGGTGATTACAGGAAATGAAAGTCAAACTAAAACTCAGGGGAGCTCAACCTCCAGTGGTCAGGAGCTCGACCTCTGGTCTCTGGTGGAGAGCCAGACCATCAGCACTGGGCGGAAACTAGGGTGTTGCCAATTAGCCTGGAGTTGCTGCCGTCGGACAGCTTGCTGGAGTCTTACATGCGTTGACTCCCAGATCTGCTTGCTACGTCGCATCCAGTTGGACTTCTGAAGGCTCTCCGGACCAGGGAAAGAGTGGGGGCTGATAACCCAATATGCACTGGAACGGGGTAAAAACAGTCGACTCCACTCATTCTGGTTCTGGGCACAGTAGGATCTCAGCAACCTGCCATTTTCCTGGTTGAGGTGTTCAACCTGGCCATTGGACTGCGGGTAATAGCTTGAAGTGAGGCTCACATTGATATTTAATAGCCAACAGAATGCCTACCAAATGTGTTATGTGAAACTCCGCAGTCAGACACAATATCCTTGAGCAGGCCAAACTGTCTAAACATGTGTTCTGCAGTTTCCATGGTTGTGGGAAGCTTGGGCAGGGGATCAAGTTGGCAGGCTTTTGAGAAGCAGATGATGATTACCAAAATGGTGGTTTTACCTTGGGATGCTGGCAGGTCCGTAATAAAGTCCACCGCGATATGGGACCAGGGGCATCTTGGTAAAGGTAAGGTTTCCAGCAGCCCATTGGAAGGATGGCAGGGAGTTCTAGACACTTGGCATGAGTTGACAAAATCTGTGATATCTTTGACTATGGAAGGCCACCAAAACCTATTACGAACCAAAGACATCATGGGCTGGACTCCAGGTTTACCGGAGCTCAGGGACGTGTGCACCCACTGGACAAGGGATTTTGCACTTTGCTAGGGACATAGGTTTTGTCAGGGGGACATTCAGGTGGAATTGGGTCGTCAACTTGAGACCTCTGAGTCTCATCCAGAATTTCCCAGCTTACAGGAGCTACTATAAATGGGGGAGGCAGGATGGTCTCATCAGCGGGTTTCTCATGAGGATTTTGCATGTTTGCTTTGGTGTTCCTGGAACCGGGCCTTCAGGGCTTCATAAGCAGTTCCCGTGGCCTCAATCAATCTTAACCTGCTTTTTTTCCCCTTGAGTAGAGAAGCGAGGGGTACTGAAGTTCCAAATTAAAGTTTGGTAAAAGTTTGCAAAGCCCAGGAATTGCTGCAGTTCTCTGACTGCGTGCTTTCTCCTTTGTCTCATCCATTTGGATTCCCTGCACACTCAGAAGGTATCCCATGAAGGATAGGGTGGTCTTACAGAACTCACATTTCTCAAGTTTTAAAAAAGAGGTTATTCTGAAGTAGGCATTCGAGCACTCTACAGACATGTCTGATATGCTCTGCCTCCAAAAGAGAATATATACAAATGTCTTCTATGTATACAATGATGAACCATGTGTCTTGAAGGAAATGTGTTAGCCCTCACCCTCCCCGGTTGGTTGCTGTCGTGCAATAGGGGAGAACGAGCTAGTGAGTGGGAATTGGCAATGACCAAAATGGGAGAAATACTTACTCATACCTTTCCAGAGGAGCAGGCAGGGTTTTAGAGGGTTGGCTTCTGGGGAAATGGGCTGAATAGGATTAGTGATCACAGGGTTAGATGTAAGACTGAGCTGAGGGCTGGTGCTGCGTAAAGCTTGGGCAAGGTGGTAGAGGAGATGCGCTGTAGCAGTATAGCGTGAGCCCTAAGAAGTTTTCCTTGTTCAGACACTGCAATTCTTAAATCCCGTACCTCTGCTGAATCCAAGTTGTAAGGCGTAAGTCTTGTAAGTCTTCTGTAACACAGGGGACTCAGTGGGATTGTTTGACTTCATGTGCAGAAATGTATTAAACAGATGCACAAGTGTAAACAAAACCAAAGAGAACAAAGTCCAAAGGGCAAATCCAAACTCAGAGTCAAAATCAAGCAAAGTTCAGACACAAAATCCACGGGCAGATGTAGGCAGTAGGGAGCTCAACCTCTGGTGGTCAGGAGGGGCACCGCGGGAAGAGTAGAGGTTTCCAAACATAACTTTCATAATAGTTTCCCATATTTAGTGTTCTGTCTAGCCACTTACTTTCTATTTCAAGAACTGTGGTAGTCGGCGCCCTAGTGTTGCAGTTAAACATGAATGAACATGAATGCTTACCTATATGTAGCTTTACAGAAACGCATATCAGGGCTAGAAATTTTAACTCGTTTCAAATACAAGTGACTATGAGACAGTGATGACAAGTTTTCCACTACCTTTCCTCTTCTGTGAGGAGTGAGTCATTTTAATATTTAATTCCGCTTTGTTAAATAATGTGGCGTGCCCATTGTCAGCCACCCTGAGCACAGTAAACATTGAAGTCAGACATTTAATGATAGTTACATGTCAAGAAAAGATTTTGTATCTCATATTTTACACAGCTTTGACATGTTGTGATGTTAAACAACACGACACAGAGATAAGTACATTTCAAGGTATTTTTAACTTAAAGATGGCACTGCTACATGACATCCTCCAGAAGAAAGTGCGGAGGCAAGTGACACCTTCGGCTCTGAACCGAATCAAATGGATAATATCGCTAATTTTGTCTGCCCCACAGAAAAACGGAGGCTTAACCGAGTTTTATGAGGAATGTACCCATGGGTCAAGAAAGCCAAGAAATAAAACATTAGACAAATATCCAACCTCCAACCTCGTTATTTGAATGGTAGGTGTAATATATGATAGGTTATTAGAACACACCCTTTTGCATGTTATATACACATTTCTGAACATAAATGTATAGTTTTGTGTTACTCTTTGAGAGCCAACGCTGACCACAGGCACAGTCAGCAGCAGGACAGTGGGGGAGGGAGGGGTGTGTGTGTGTGTGTGTGTGTGTGAAAATGCATGCTTTTGGCCTGTCAAACATAGTGGTTAGTGTGCACCAGGGCAATTATTATGAATAGGTTGAAATTAAGTATTCATGTAGGCTATTTAATAATAATAATAATCATAATAATCATAATAGCTGGTGGGTTGCCAGTGGAGTGGCCAATAGAGTTTGTTGGGGGATGGGAATAATAGTTCTCCTGGCCACCCCTTGGTGAATTACTGTCTATTACTGGCACAAATGGTACCTTTGTCACTCATTTGTATTGGATTCTGATATCTGTCATTTCATGTCTAACATAAACCTTGCTTTAGCTGAATTGCTAAAACATTTGCATTATATTTAACAGTGTTTTGAACCAATATGATGACACTTTTAGATGTCGTTTTTTCAGTTGCAGTTATGGTGTGGTTTTATGTAATGTGTGTGTGTGTGTGTGTGTGTGTACACGTGTGTGCACGCGTGTGGGTTTGACGTTTCAAAGCTGTAATGCCTGTCGAGACGCCATTTAGATATTTGTAGGCTTGAATGTGGAACAGGTCTCTGAGATTACCATAATATCTGCTATTATTGTTGTGTAATCCCGATCACTGTCACTTGCACTCTGTCAGATAGATTATAGATTATGAGCACACACATGCATGCTTGCATGCTTGTGACATGGCTCACAACATAATGAACCTGC
>JAOUQW010000023.1:3160603-3174225 GCA_028565825.1 Olivaichthys viedmensis
GGAAAGAACATGCAGCTCATGCAACCAACACAAGGTGAGACACACACACACACACACACACACGCACACACAGTAATATAAATCTGATGTCTGTAACTACACTAGGCAGGCGTTCTCTTTAGGTTCATTAAAGTGTTGCTGCTGGAGTAGATGTTCCACCAGCGCGCGTGGCAGAGCGGTGAACTAGAACTAGAACCCGCGCGCGCGTGGCAGAGCGGTGAACTAGAACTAGAACCCGCGCGCTCGTGGCAGAGCGGTGAACTAGAACCCGCGCGCTCGTGGCAGAGCGGTGAACTAGAACCCGCGCGCTCGGCGTCGCTCGTGTTAGAAGTGGTGAAGAAGAAGAAAAAGCCCCGCACACGTTCCCCCTTGTTGAAATGTCTCTTATTGACGCCGTGTCGCTGCTCGGCGCTCGGTCAGCTCTGCCTCGGCGATACCGGAGCGGCTGAACCAGAGAGAGAGAGAGAAAGAGAGAGAGAGACACACACACACACACAGCTTCAATCGGCGACAACATGGAATAAACAGCATGGCCCACGAGAAGAGCGTCTTTATCGAAGGTCGGTGGTCACCGCGCGCGCGCGCGCACGGTGTGTCTGTGTCTGTGTCCGTGTCTGTGTCTGTGTCCGTGAGCAGACGCGTACATGCATGTTTAATACGGTTCGTGGCTGGCCGGTGTCGGGCTATTCTTGTCTCGGCTAACTGTGCGTGGAGCTGGCGTTAGCGCGCTAAGCTAACAGCCCTCCCTCACAACACCGTCGAGTGGCTAGCATGGGCTAGCATGGCTAGTCAGCGGGGTGACCGTTGAGCGTTTTCGCCTCGGGAACTTTTTAATTCTTGTTTTATTCTTATTTTATTTTACTTGCTAAATTAAAGAAAAGAAAAGAAAGAACTCGTGCTCTCGACAAGTGTTAATAACGGCATTTCGCGTTTTAACGCCTCGGGCTCATGCTAACGCAGCTAACGCAGCTAGCTCGACGCCAGCGCTAGTTGTTCTCGTTGGAGTTCCTGGCAAGTAAATAAAACACGCTTTTTAATATATATATATTTCTTTTAATTGTGTGGGTTCACATGCTGTCGCGCTTTTTTGCTCATTTCAAATAAAAAAGTAAAATAAAAAAACTCAGCGAGTTGGTTAGCTAGCTAAAGCTAACCGCTTAGCTCGCCAGTCATGTGTAATACAGGCCTTAGTGCCTAGCAACGCGTCGAGAAAACGTCACGTGTAGCGCTCAATAGACGCGTCGAGCCAGATGTGTTGCCGAGTTTTAAACTTGTTCAAACTTGCGTGTTTTAAATTCATACAGTACATTTAAATGTTTACAGCAAGCTGCTAATCGGGTGCGTTAAGTGGCTGGGCTTGGGCTTGGGCTTGGCTAGCCGCAGCTTTGTCCGCAGTCCATAAGCCACCTCAGGACCATCTTCACCTAATACTAGCTAGGTTCGGCAACTTTTTTTATAATAACAATAACAATAATAATAATTAAAATTTGAAGCATGCATCGTAGTGCAACGTTTGCACTGCATCCTCCAGCTCGATCTGCCACTATTACACTTGCGATGATCAGCTTCGTGCACGTTGTGTCTGCCTCCTTTAAGCTAGCTAACTGCTTCTCAAGGCTGCACCATCAACATTTGGTCTTTCTTTCTTTTCTTCTTTCTCCATTTCGACTCTACAGTACTGTGTGTGTGTGTGTGTGTACCCGTTTAGCTTAGTATTGCACGGATTTCTTTATTTGAGACAAGTCAACACAAAGGTGTGGAATGTGGCATCTTGTATATATATGTGTGTGTGTGGAGGGAAAAACAGGACAATTGGTTCAGAAATCTGTTCTAGTACTATATTATCATGTTATGTCATGCATTGAGCCTGTTGTGCCTCATGCACTACACGCACTACAATGTCAGTGTTGCTGCTGTACTGAGAATAATCCACCACCCAAGTAATATATCTGGTCTGTCCTATGGTGGCCCCTTTCCATTGATGGACAGGTTAGAGGAGGAGGAGGAGGAGGGGGGGGGCTGACAAACTGTCCAGATTGTGCAGAGCAACAGATGGGCTACAGTCAGTAATTGCATACCGACGAAGTGCACCTGTATGGTAGGTTTACCTGATCAAATGACCAAGTGTAGCTACAAGGTAGCTCTACTTGATGCACCTGGAATGTCTGAGCTTGGCCAGAAGGCTTATCCGTTTAGGGACTGACTGAAGGGCTCGTTTTTGCGCATTGCAGGGGTTCTGTGATATCAGTATTGCAAAGCCCGATAATGTAATAATGATTAACAAATGATGTACCCATGCACCCCTATTACATTTACATTTAAGCTAGAAGATGGATCAGATCACACAGCAGTGCGTAGTACACCAAATATGCTTTAAAACATGATGCATGAGGTCGGCGCATGAGTTGAGTTCAGTACTACATTCCGAAATATATATATATATAATGTCAAATCTGATACTGATATTATTTCGTGTCCTCAATCAGAGAGTTAAGGTCCAATTTGGGGGGGAAAAAATCACACCTCTGTTGAAGACGTACATTGTCGTAATCTGGGTCACCTGGTCACCCGAGCAGGGTGGCATGTTTTGAGTCTCTTTTTTACAACTGTTCCTTCTCTGGCAAAACTACATTTTAACATGCTCTACACATGTGTTTAGTAAAGTTGCGGATCCAATTATAGGCCCGCGTTAGCTGGAGGCTTTTTGCCTAGTTGCATAAGCGTTAAGTAAGGAATAAAACACGCCGTGCCGTGCAATTATAGGACGTTACGTTATAAATGTACGTTATAACAACGTTCCCTCTCCAGCCTCTCCTTTTTTCTCTCTCTCTCTTTTTTTAAGTCAATAAAACAAAACAAAAAAGGCAGCTTTGTCGTGTTACCGATTAAACCGCAAAGCACAAACCCGTCTGTCCTAAAGACTTTCCCGCGGCGGAAAACTTAAAGGAACAGCTTTACCTCTGACTGTTACAAAGCGCAGACACCGGAGTCTCCTTCCATAAATGTTCAATAAACGTTCTTCTTAACAGAAAGCGTCACCACAGCAGCGCTTTGTTTTTCTTTGTTAAATAACCACTTTGTTTAATGTGTTTATTGTTGGGCTTGTTTTGATGAACGTATATCAAATTGAGACACCGTCTGTGTTCGTTTTTTCGACTGAAATCTCTCTCGACTGATTTTTATCATGTGGTTTGACGTATAAATCACACCTCAGTGAGTGGGCTTTCACCTGTAGGTCTCGTGTGGTTTCAAGTCTGTGCTCTTACTTTTCCGCATGATGTTTATCTTTTCTGTATCTGTCTAAGCTCTCGATAGATCAGAGGCCACCAGAGATGGAGGGTTCAAACAGAGCTGGAGTTTTTCCCTCTCCGATGACGGTGAAGAGGAAAGAAGGAACAAGTAAGCGCTTTACTATACCTCAGCAATGAGACACTTCCGAGTCCTTTCAGAGAGCAACGATTAGCGAACGTTAGTTCAGCATATTAGCTGGGTTTTCAGTTGCCCCGCTTGTGTTTTTAACAAGTCCTTAAATATGTGAGACTTCAGATATCCTTATTAAACAGAAGGTTTGAAGAAGTATTCGTGTCCTGCATCATTCCGCTTCAAAATTTCAGTTCGATGCCCATCCCACCCCTATCCAACCTCGTAATTATTTTTCAATCTGTAACAGGAACTTTGATTTCTCACAGGACCGTCATGTCGGTCAGTGTGCATGTTGTCCAAGATTCTGATAGTGAAGGTTTTTTTATTCTGATTGGGCTATCGGTTGTGTTATTAACGGATTCTTAGGCTGCATGTAAACGTAGCCACTGTCGGCCAGGGAGTGAAGGTCACTAGTACCACATTAGTCCCTCTACGGTTGTAAATATATTACCGATATTTTGTATTTCCTATCCCTGAGTGTTTTAGAAAATGATGTTAAAACGTTAGCGAGACCGTTTAATATGTCGGTTGCTTTACCGTCCCATGTTGATGTTTGCGCTGCGCTGCTGAATCGCTGCAGTGTTTGACTGGAAATGAAAGCAGTTTGGCCCATGTTGAGTAAGACTCCCCCACACTGACCTTCAACGCTGCCATGACCAACATGAGCCTGCTAGATATTGGCCAATGTTTCCTCATGCTGTCGTTTGAGTGGCAGATCTGTTTTTCAGTAAATTGAGCACAGTCTGTGTGGCTTATTTCACTCATGTCTGCCTGTGTTTGCTCCTCAGACCTTCCCTGGTGACCATGGATCAAGTGGGTGGGCGGCAGGAACTTTCCCCTGAAGGGGTGAAGGTATTCACACGCGCTCAATATTCCTCTCTCTTGTTTCTCGCCTCTCTCCGGTCCTTTCTGTTCTCTTCTGTTCTTCTCTGTTCCCGACTACCTCTGTAATTATTGTAATTCACGTTTTCGTGCTTGTTGGTGCTTTGCACCGGCCACCTTATCTTTTCGCTCTTGTAGAAGCTTGTTGTTGTAATGAAGACTGTTAATGGAACATTAACTTGTATAAATAAGCCCTCACCACATTTTTGCACCACAATTATTTAGAGTAGCGATGGTACATTTAAAACTGCATATAAAAGCGTTCATATTTAGATCAACTTGCGATGACATTTATTTCACTGGTTTGCAGTTGCTTGTCCTAAAAATAAAAAAGGGACCCGTCCTCTGTGTAGCACATTCCTCCCCCATCACTTAGACACGATGAGGGCAGTCAGCACCCAGGCTGGGTTTACTTTATTCTCTTTTTCCTGACGTTCTTTCTTCTTTCTCTTCCTCCATACCCCCTGCCCCTCAACAGGCGCCCCCACTGAGGCACTTTGGCCCCATGGAGCCTCTGAAGACGTACGAACGGCGGCCAAATCATTTCAAGTCCCTGAACAGAATGGGAACGGGCAAGCTCAGGTATCGGCTCCATGTGCTGTACGATCAGAGGGCTAATGCAGTTTAAGTGGCTTGTCAGTGTAAAACTGTAATTTAAGAAGCTGACTAAGTAGTGTAAGTCTTCCAGCTAGATTACTTGCATTTATGCAACGGTCAACCATCTTCTTACGTTGATAGGATGAGGTAGGAATGTACAGATTCAGTACTGAGTATCGGCATCGTGGCCGGTACTGCCCTGTAACGCTGGATCGGTTTTTGGATCAGCCTTGACGTATTTTTTCGATTCGTATGACACCGAGCTTGCTAGAACACAACTTGTCTTAACTCACACTACCATTGTGCCTCTGATGTTTCGCATAACTTGGCAACAGAAGCTTGCAGAGTGCAGGCTCGGTCACTAAGACGATGTCTGCATTGGGTCAGTATCTGGTATCCAGCGACACACAGAACTCCGATATATCAGTATCGTATTGAAAATGGGGGAAAGTGGGATCGGTGCACCTCTAGGATTAAGTGTAAAATATTGTGAATTACACAAGTATACGTACTGGAATGAAAATAAATACTAATCGTCGGATGGGTAAAACACTCCAACCTCATATACATGTGCCTCATCCATCTTGTTCCCAGTGAAGCACCTCACCCGATGGCCATCTCCTCACTACCCAACAGAACCAACTATTTAATCATGAGTCCAGCGCCATCTCAAGGAGTGGTAGTTCAAGGGAGGCTGTTTCAACACGCTCATCTTCCCTCTCCTGTTAGAAAGCCGGTCCAACACAGGTACAACACAGCAAACTACATTATATCTTTCTTATCTATTAAAAAAGGCGACGGCTTCGTTCACCCGTTCCCTGAATTAGGAGAGTGTTAAGTGATTGTTGGTGTGTCATATCTGTTACATATTCAGTAAGCAAAAAATAAATAAATATATAAATTCTTGTTTCAGGGATCAGTTATGTAATGCTTTAAATTTGATCTCTTTAAAATCGTGTTTATTCCCGACGATTCTCACCTGCCCGGGAGTCTAAGAGAGCGTGATTGGCCGTGCTCTCTGGGTGGGAGGGACCGCATTACACTTTCTCTCCTGTCCATCAAAAGCAGCACCAGCCAATCGTGGGCGTCTGTGAGCTCATGCATACGGAAGAGGGCAGTTGCGGGACTGCCCTGTGACTTTGCATGAGCAGCAGTTTGAAGAAAGAAAAAAAAATGCGGTGGCTGGCTTCGTGTCTCAGAGGCAGCACGTGTTAGCCTTCGCCCTCGCCGGTTGGTGGCTGTCGTGCGATAGGAGAGAACTAGCTAGCTCGTGGGTGGGAATTGGCAACGACTAAATTGGGAGGAAAAATGGGGTAAAAATTAAAGAAAGAATGAAAGAGAAAGAAAAATAATGTGTGTGTATGTATGTATGTATGTGCTTTCTTCATTTTAAAGCAACCTTGACTTGAAGGAAAGGTAAGGCACAAGCTGATGAAGTTTGTTTAGCCTGTCTGTGGCTGTAGTATCTCTGTGGCCTGCTACTAGATAGTTTTGGATGTCTTGGCTATAACAAAGCGGCACTCCCTTTAATGGCTTCCTTACAGCTGTCTTTCACATAGATCAAATGATTTTTGTGCGGAACTGCACCCAGTAATAGTTTGCATGCTCTATGGGACCTCTTTGTGCCCACATCTCATGCATGTTAACTTTGTGCCTGTGCTGAATTTAGACGGCATGTTACAATATTAGCTCTTAAATGAAATCAAATTAGGACTGGCCTCTTTTGGTATGTTGTTTTTACGTTCATGCTTTATGCATGTGCTGAAGTGTCTTTCCCATCTTACAGATCTGACTTCACCACCCAAAGAGTAGAGCTCGACAAAATTATTCTCACCTGCCCAGAGATTAAAGGTAAGCTTGACCACTCTTCTGGCCTGTTGTTATTTCTTTTATTATTTCATTTGTTGTTTGCTTTGCATTAAATTCGTAGAAAATCGTACCTTAATGAAGAATGGAAGTGGAAAAATAGATGCAGTTCTACTGGGAGGCCAAGCGAGTGTTTAAACAAGTTGTGTGTCGTGAACTATATAGGTCCATGTTAAATGTGTGCACGGGACTTTTTTTATTTTTTATTTTCATTCCGCTCCCGCAGACGATCTTGACCTATCCCGCCCGCCCCCACAGAAAGCCCGACCAATCCCGCTTGATATTTTCGAAGGAACTTAGTTGGTCCTATTTCACAAAATATCAACAAATAAGTAATTGAAACCTATTTATTTATTTTTAATTATTTTTATTTTTTACTGTAGTACATCTGCTGTATGTTGCTGGGAAATGACATTATAAAAATAACCCCATTATGATGGGCTTTTGAAAATGCCTACCAAAACAAGACAAAATGTACAGCAAAGTATTTTGTTCGTATAAAGACTTGTATAAAGTTTTACGTGATTTTATAGGAAATGCGCTTCTCTGTAATGTCCCGTGAGTTTCATATCTTGAGTAAAAACTGTCTCTCTAGCTGTTTGATTTGGAGGAGTGTTTCTATCCTCTGAAAAGGAGGAGTGTTTCAATTTTAGTGCCACTGCTTGCCAGGTGCCCAATCGATACTCAAGGGCGACATGATATTTGAGCCAGACTGTGCAGCATTTATTGCATTTCCTCTAGAGTGGGCAGTCTCACCAACTTCCTTCTCCTACCTAAATCATAGCCTGAACCTGGCCTCAGATCATCATAATACAGCACCTTCCCTGAACATCTATGTCTATGGCCTGCTGGTGCTCACTGACTCCTGTCTGTGCCCCACTTGGTCGTCTCCGTTTAATAGGAATGGCATGTTCGTAGCACAGAAAGATGCGCTGGTGCATGACAGAGAATGGAAAAAGGAACAGAGTGTTTCATGGGTGTGTGCTCTCTAAGATAGCACAGCCTGTGGGGATGGGGGGGTTTTCTGCCAATTGAGGCAGAGCTCTTTGCCGGTGTGTGTCAGTGTACGCCAGCGGGGGTTGCTGGCCTCTGATTAATCTGTGTGTCTCCTGTGAGAGGGGGGAAAAAATGAGAGACGTGAGGCTAGAGAAAGGAAAAGGAGATGGAGGGAGGTTGGTCCTCTGCCCTCGATGGATTTCAAAAGATATGTCCTGTTCCCCTGGCAGTGTCTGAATAGAGTGCACAAATGGTCTAGACATGGGCAGTTAGATAACCTTTTGAGGCAGTGAGTCACATCCTATGGTTCCAGACCATTTGCCTCCTACTGTGTCTTATTTTCGGTGCGTTAGATGCGTAAAGCTTCACAGAGTTACATGTCCTGCATAAAATGTTGATTTTAAGAATTTCTCAGAATGACTGGTTTTAAATGATGCTTTTTAAAGGTACATTACGTGAAGTATTCGGTCTTTCCAGAATGTTATAGGAAAAAATGGATTCAATTGTAGTGTTTTGTGCTGGTTAGGAGGGTTAACCTTGAGCGAGAGGAAATGTTTTTCTTTCCTACAGCGCTCTGACGGTGGAGGCTACTTAATATTCTGATGCTGTGACAAGTCGCGAGGAGCAAGCCAGCAATATGCCCCTTGCAGACAGAAATATGAAAAATAATGTACATTTTCTTTATTTCACAGCTAACTGAGTAACCAGCAGGATGCAAATATGACTTATCAGCGTGAACCCATGCGAAATATGCATTCTTGAGATTAAGACGTGTGTAGTACCTATTAATCTGACAACTTGGTGTATATTGGGGGGAAAAAAAGTACTCTGACTTGCCAGTTTATTAGCTATAAGGTAGGTGTACCTAATAAACTGGCAACTTTGTGTATGTCATTTGTGTTTAAAGAAACAAATGCATATTTGTTTTTTTCTTTTTTCTTTTTTTTGTTGTCCTCCAGACTCTGAAAATCTAAGCATAAAGAGATGTGTACAGCCGAAGAGGCGGACGACGTTTGAAAGCATGGGCACAGTAGAGGTGAGGATCCTCAAACAACTGATAGCCTCTTCATTGAAACAGCTTTGTAAGATTTGTAAAGGTTCCATATCGGTGGCGCACGATGCTATTTCTTGCCCTAATGGGCTTTTGCTCACGCAGCAGGGAAATCCGATTCATTTCCTAAAATCTGATTTTTAGGCTGGGTGTCAGCCTTGCAAATTTCAAGTGACCAAAACATTTTTGTTTGTTCTGACCGTCGTCGCATTGGCTGTCATCGTAATGACGCAAGCGTGTGAACGATGAACAGTGCGAGGCAGGTGAAAGAAAGTCAGAAAGAAAGAAAGAAAATACTCTCAAACACGGATGTTCCTGAGCTGCTGTGAGTCGGCCTGGCAAATCTTTTATTAGTGTTTATGAAGTTTTTATTTTCATAACCCTTCTGTAATACTGATGAAAGATGATTAACTTGGGCCGCGTCCCAAACCGCATATTACCGTACTAAATATGGTGTCAGTACACCATTAGTGTCTTTACTATTTAGAAGAGCAGGCAGCACAACCCATGTTACGAAATGTCCTTCCACATGTAGTATGCAGTAGCATTTTTCTACCAGAGGGGGAAAATTCTAAAATCATATGTCCAGTAGCTTTAATTTGCATTACATTTGCATTACAATTTAATTAGTTGAAAGATTTTAGTCTTCGATTGCATTCGAATATTAATGACTTTGAACTGATACAGACTAATCCCACAGTTCGGACGAATCCCAAATGGCTTCCTGTTCATTACATATACACGCTACAGACGGGATTGCATGGAAACGCTACCGAGTGCACGCTGTATGCCTAAAAAAAAAGCCATTTAGGATTCAAAAAGGTTTAAGAAACGCATGTTTAAATAGACTTGCGTTAGGTTGCCCTCAAAAATGTAAATATTTAATAAAATCTGAATAGTATTCGAACATTATAAATTCGGCCGCATCACAGATGAAGTTTTACATAGTCACGCTTTGTATTCAGCGCAGATTACAGTTGCACAGAAAGAAAAGGATGGCATGTTGCAGAAATCCGGTTCTAACACAAATGTGGCTTGAATCCAACAGGAAGAAAAAAAATCAGATACCATGTTTTTTGACGTTCAGTCAAAAACCTGAATTTGAGCTGACCGTCTTAACATATAACCACACTGCTTTAACTGCAAGTGCGCTAAAGAGAACTTAATAATCCAGGAAAATCCGACTGTGTATTCATCAGCCCGTGCTGCGATCGTGATTATCGGCTCTCCGAACCCGTGAAAAATCAGACGAATGTTTCAAATAATCGTTGGTGTGTCGGTAAAACTGCCATCCTCACTCTGACATGAATCCTGATCATTGATCCTCTCGTCAATCAGAATTAGGTTTATTGCCAAGTAAGTTTTCACATGCAAGGAATTTGCTTTGGTATGTTGGTGCAGAACAATGAACATGTAATGGAAAGAAAAAGAAAAAGCAAGTACCATAAGAACATAAATATAGAAAAAGTACAATAAAAAATATAAAAATAATAAGAATAAAAATGTGCAATGTAATATAAAATATAAGAATAAAAATGTTCAATGTGCAATATATCTGTTTTTGTAGCTGTACAGATTGTGCAAACAATTAGACAACGAATGTGATGTGTGAGAACCTGTGCGTTAATGTAACGTGTTGATGCAGATGTGGAGGCTTTACGTTAATGTAACGTGTAGTGAGATGGAAGTTCTGTAATGTTGCCATTTCTGAGCAGGATTCGACTTGCCCATTACGTCATGGCATTAGTTATTCGCCAGCTAAAGTGTGTGGAAAGCTGCTAAATAATTTTTATTCATTGCCAGACAGCAAGTCTTTGGTTGGATCTTTTAGCAAATTAACGCTAAACTGGAGCGTAAATAAGAACTGTATGCATCTCTCTCTCTCTCTCTCTCTCTCTCTCCCCCACCCCCCCCACCAGTCGTTGCAGCCGGATGAGTACTTCACCGTGTGCGGAAAGTGTGGCCAGCGAAGTGAAGACCACACGAAGTGTGAAAGCTGCGGGAACCAACTGCCTGCCTACGTGTCCCTCCTGCCCACTGTTCCCTCCTCGCCTGCCCCTCGAGTGCCTGTGCACTCCCTTCCCTCTCCTGGCTCACCCAGCGTCACTCAGCTCAGCAAGAGCTTCTATGGCGTGGCCTCCGGGGGGCGCTCTTCCCACGCTGACATGGCCATGAACCCACCGGCACGCATCACCCGCGGCAGTCTGCTGCTCCCACATAATGGCGCCAAGCTGGCCATGGGGAAGAGGCAGCCTCAGACCAAGCAGCATGAACTCAACGACCCCAGTGAGTGCAATATAATAGACATCAGTGTTATCGATTATGGTGTCCATTAAACTAGGGTTCCACTAAAGCAGGGGTCGGCAACCCAAATGTTAAGAAGAGCCGTCTCACACCACCATGGGAGCCACAACGTGTTATGTTCGACTACAGCTCAAACAAGACCAAATAACTATATTTGACCGTGAATAAATGAAAAGCGTTTATATTTTGACCACCTTTTTCATCATTTTCACCAAATGTATATCTGTCCTGGTGAAGTCCTGTAGAAATGTGACTTCGATTCCTAAATCAGTCAGTCAAACCTGTAACTGGGGTAACTTAGCTAGTTCGTTACCACACTCATCATCCAGAGCTTTGCTAGCGGGTCTGCGTATGAACAGAAACAAGAGCACGCTTGCACGCTAGCTAGCTATGTTACATCCTTGATGGTGATTTTAATGACTAGCTAGTAACCACGCTCATTTTTTTGCTTCTGTGTCAACTAAGTGTGCGAACCAGACTGGAAACGTTGGCCAACGCCGACGCAATTCTCGTGTCGCAACCGCAAAAAGTGGAGCACTTTTCAACTCCGAGGCGGGCGGGGTGCGTTCTCGTCTCGGGCACGCATGCGTTTCTTTCTCGGGGTCGAGCCCGTTTGCCGCACCGCCTGCTGCTGCTTTGCTCGCCCGCCCACCTCTCACTGAAAATGAATGGGGGATGAACGATTGTCGCGTCTCATGTGAAAAGCGCCTAAATTCTGCCGTAGAGCCGCAAGAGGGTCAGTACAAGAGATTTAAATTCTTAAATATAAAAATTAACACTGAAAATATTTAAAGTATAATCAAGCACTGAGGTAGGCGAGTAACATTCCAGTCCTAAAATAGAGCAAATAAATGAGGGGCAATGTCCTGTTACTTACCCGAAGAACCTTTAAAGGAAAGCTAAGCACAGCTTATTTTTCATACTTGACCTCATGGATGACCACTAGCAGGTAGTCACTTGTCTTCTGTCGTCTGTGCGCGAGTGTGCCATGCTTCCTGTATCCGAAAACAATTGCGTTATAGAGCATTTTGGTTGTTGTTTTGGACTTAAATAGCTTGTTTTGTTTAGTGACTCTTGCAGTTAAAGATTTTTTTTTTTTTCTTTTTTTTTTTTACACATTAAGAGGAACGTTGCCCAGGATTAATACTCAGGGGTCTGCACAAGTACCACAATACAGATCTTGTGATCGACATGTAGACATGGCATATTCTTTTGGGAAGTTATGGTATAAACACCAGCGAGTGCACTCTGGGTGGGAGACTCGAGGGACCTCACGAATCAATTCGATTTCGAATCATGCGATTATGAAACAATTTAAATTTTCTAATTCAATATATATACCCTTTTTTTTTTTAAGAAAAAAAAGTATGTCCTAAAAGTGACATTTAGGTGGAACAATTTCCAACAGGCAGTTATTAGGGTATTAGTTGTTATTCGCTCTGTTTTGTGGCAGTATAAAATTACAGGCTAATTCTAATACCAACTCTTTTTTTAGCAATTGCAGTTATGATTCAATGAAAATTTGCTTTAAGAATTCATGAATGCACCACGATGCACTCATCTGGTTGTGTGTTGTCTTTACTTGCAGTCGTGCTGTCCAGCGACGAAGATGAGGAGGCTGACAATTCCAGCACGGGCAGCGTGAACCGGCTGGACAGCGTCTCTCCGAGGCCTGCCGACTCGGCCCACTCCTCTCCAGCGCCTTCCAGTGGCAGAGTAGAAGCGGCCGTTAAAGGAGTCGCAGAACACGAGGAGCAGGCGTGTGAATTTTTCACCGACATGGACCACAGGAGCATTGTGCCCAGAAGGAACCGTGCAAAAGATCCAGTAAGGGCCTGTTCACTGAGCCCTACTTTTTTTGCTTCATAGACCCTTTGACTCGTAAAATAGGCATACAAAGCATAACGCGGGATAAAAAGTAAATGCTTATTTATTTCACGGTGCACATTTTTCTGTATTTTCCTTCTTTCCTTTCTCGAACATGCACAATTCGGCTCATTAGGAAATTGTGAGGTGTGGCAGAGCAAATAAAACCGTATTGTGACCCTCCAGGAGAAGGAGAAATAGTTTGTGCAGTGGAGTATACACTTTGAGTGTTTGTTTCATGTCCCACCAGCTTTTAAACGCATTGTGTGAGGACCCGTCTCCGTCCAAGAAGCGTAAGGTGGGCCAGCTGCCAAAGCTGGAGAGCATTATTCTGGAGTGCAGGAGTGTACGGATAGGAACTCTGCGCAGGATGGTCACCAAACCCGTCATTGTAAGATCAGCTCATCATTCCTTTGTGTGTCAGATATTGCACTCGCCGAGTACTTCATTAGGAACACTATACTAATACTGGGTAGGGCCTCCCTTTGCTCTCAATTCTTCGTGGCGTTGATTCCACAAGATGTTGGAAACGTTACTTTGAGATTCTGGTCCATGTTGATATGATTGCATCACACAATTCCTGCAGATTTTTCAGGTGCACTTTCAAGCTGTGAATCTCCCGTTCTACCACATCCCA
>JAOUQW010000023.1:3190952-3204659 GCA_028565825.1 Olivaichthys viedmensis
CTAAGCTGGTCTACCAGTTTGACCAGCTTGGCCTGTGTTTTGGCAGCTGGTAGCTGGTCAGACCAAGCTGGATTTTTTAGCATGGGAGATTCTTTTTATTTTTTTATTTTGAGTATCTAAAAGGTTTAACAAGCACATGTTGTGGGTTGTGAATTCTGTGAAAATTATGTTTGGCATAATTGTGTTTGCTTATAAAAGTTCAAATGCAATAAAAAAAAAGACATTCAGTTTTAATCCCTTTGTTGCTAGTTTGGAAAATCCAGAAGTGACGAATGTTCAGATAGCGTTACTGCCCCCATGCTGTCAACTTCCTGTGCAGTCTGCCATCATGCCTTAACTTGCAACCCTCTCACGCAAAATTTGTGGGAATTCTAACTAGCGTAAGCAATTTCATTGGATTTCATGAATGAATAAATTCATAGGAAATGCTACAACTCCATCCCTTGCCCTAACCTTAACCACATATGCCGGTTAGTTTATATAAAATCTTATGAATTTCCAGTCGCGAGATCGTGTAAGGTCTTGCCCTGGTACGTGCTGAGCATTTACTCCCCGTGACTGCAAATTGCTGAAGGGCACAGGCTTTCTTTAGCAGACTGTGTGCTGTTCTTCGTCATATTACAGTTTTATAGTAGACTCCTTTATTTAAATAAATATAAAGCGTATTTATATTTATTTGTTTTAACATTTACGTATTTGATATATTAGAGGCTTGTGACTACATATACTTCTGAAGTTGAGGTATGTGTCAAGCTTATTAAAGAACACTTTTTAGGAGGAAGTTTTAATGCTTATTGGAAAACCTCCCAGTTACTGTAACAGTAATTTGGGCTGTATCTTTACCCTGTCATCACTGTGTCAGATTTTTGCAATGACTTAATGACACTGCTTCGATGATGGTAATGTAATCAGCCTCAGTAATCTATGCAGGTCAATTTTATAAACGTCCTTGTCACACATTGCCCTAGTGCTGGAGAGATAATGTCTCAGTTCCATGCCATGTCCTGAATTCTGCTTCCGGGGCCAAAGACTAAGCGGCTGGTGGATATGCTGATGTCATATGTACTGGAAAAGATTTCCTGCTTCACAGGTGCAGTGTGACTTTACTTTTTTTTTTTTTTTTTTCCTGCACTGGTTCATTCTTACTGGGGCCCAATAATGTTTAGTAGTTTGTGAAACTTCAACATGCAATTAAGAAAATGTTTAGATAGTTCAGATGGTTCCATCTAATAAAGAAATCCAATTACTAAATCTACCCCTAAGTGAAAAGAAAAAAATACCCTATAAGAATAAAACAAGAAGTACGGAAATTATAAAAGTGGCTTTCTGGTGTATTGGTTTAAACAGTAAACTCCTGTTCCTTTCAAAAAAGTATATAAGTTAAATTGGCCAAAATCAGAACTGCTCAAATTAAATCGAGATCATTTTTAGTTACCTGCAGAGATTTATTTATTCCATTATTGCCTCTTGTTGTAATAGGCTGAAATTGCAGCTCGACTGTTTCAGAATATTTCCCGAAAGATGAACATTAAACCAACACATCTGACATTTGAAGAGCCAGTTGGAATGAAAACTGCCTCTTCTGTCTCCTCTGACATGAATGGGAATGATTTTACAGACAGATATGAAAACGAGAAAAAGGGCCATTTGCATAGATCTGCTATCATTCGGTTGCCTTCACAATTAGTTACTTCTGAACTTTGAACACTTGGCATTCGCAAATTTGCTGGGACGAACTTGCTTGAGTTTCACTCAAAGATCAGTAGTCTTAAACATAGAGACTGAGCTAATTTAAATACCAGCAGGCAGAAGCAGAATGCTGTCTACTGGTTTGTGCTGGATCAGATTTGGGTATGTAAATAGTTTATTTGGTCACAGACTGGTTCAAAGGGTGAATGAATGAAATCCACCATCCTGGTTGTAGATATGCTCATCTCTGGCATACAGTATGGCATACAACTATGGTTGTTGGCCACCATATAGCAATATTTTAACCCTGACTGACAGAAGTAGGACTTATCACACTCTTGGCTTTGGAATGTACCATGGCACTTTTCCATAAAACATGGTACCTATTCCAGATTGTGTCAGCTAAGCAAGGTAGAATTTTGAAGTTAATGCGAAGCCCTCAGGACTAAACACATTTTGATATGATACCTATGCCAACCGGTATGCTTGTGTGACATGCTTTGCCTGATTGTTGGTGTGTGTGCTAAATATGTTTTGAAGAGGACCCAAGTGGCTTTCTGCTGCTGGTGAGGAGAGAATGTGCCGATTGTTACACGACAAGTGATTTGAGCAAACCTGAGCCGAATAATTAATAGTTGGATACTAAGAGTCCGATTCAGGCTGGAAGCTGGGACTTGGCCAAGGCTGGGGCCTTTTGTCTCTTGGTGTACGGCAAGCTGTAAGGGACAGATTTAAGACGGATTTGTTTTTTTTGGTTGTGAATGTTGATAATTGTCCGCTTCAGATCTGGGCCCGGTTTCCCAAAAGCATTGTATAGTCAAGTTCTTCTTAACTAGTAGAGGGTTCAGTGTGATGCTCGCACTACCACTTAACAATAATCTTTGTGCTGCGATACTTTTGGGGAAACAGGGCCCTGACCTTTTTAGATCCTATGTGTTTGGGAATGTAGATATTAAAAAAAGCTTTTCAGAAGCCATGTGTTGATTTTGAGGTTTTTAATTAAGGGGAAAAAAATTCAGACAGTACCAGCACATAAGCATAACTGCATAAAAGCTAATAGTAAATTCGTCCCAAAGATTACAGATATTCAAGATACTGTCTCCTACTAGTTAAAACTGGCTTTGTGCTTGTGGTCAGGTCTTGGCTGTTGAGTTATTTGGATTGGACCCATTGGTGGATTGGAGTTCATTAGCCAGGTTCTTAGAGAAATGTTGCAAGGCAAGATGGATTGTTCAAATACAAGTTGAAATAGTTACATTGGGTAAAAAAATAAAATACCACAGTAGTGACCAAATACATCTTTGTCAGCAAATTTTCTCAAATGCCACCTACTGTGTCACTTTTTGCTAATAGGATGCAGTTTTCTTCTCAAATACCACTGTTCCATAAAATGTTTGTTTTTTAGGAAATGCATATGATCTTTGTTGCCCAACAAACAAGAGAGTTTGGTTTCTCCATCCCTTGGCTATGAGAGCTATATTTCCACATTATAAGGTTACTCTAATGCAGTGCTACACCAGTGTTCGATTATAAGTTGTGATGGTACCAAGTCGATGGCAAAATTAAAAGAATGTAACCATACTAGTTTTCTATAGTACCAGTAGTACAGAGCTAAAATTGGTTCCACTTTCCTGTATGACATATTTGGGAACGCCTAACAACACAATATTAAATGGAAAATGGAGTCTAATTAAGTCTGTTTTATGGTAATCAAAATAGCCTTATATTGCTTGAATTCCTTGACTTATTTAAGGAGTTTAAGCAGTATCAGGCAGAACTATGAAAGGCCATACTAAATATGCTTACAGGACTGGAAATGGTAGCATATAATTACACATTAGGACCTTTTAACTGTGGTTATTTACTCAGTTTTTTTTTAGTGAAGAAGTTCCTGTTGAATGGGTTTTCCATTTTTGTTGTGGTATTAAATCAGGTATTAAGAATCATGTAATATCATTTGTATTGGTATCTACTCATTCTGATACCGTTGACATCACTATATAAGTAGTCACCAATATAACAGCAGTATTCCGGGGTTAAAAGTCATTTCTCTTTCTCTGCCAATGACTTTTTATCTCATTACACAATTTACAAGCACAAGGAACCCACTTATTCTTTGTGATATATGATGTGTAGTGCAGGATGAATGTGCAAATTTGGGAGGCAATTGTCTGGGAAGACAACATTTTGGGCAGCATTTGTGCCATACTGAAGCTGTCCGATACAATTATAACATTAATATAACATCATTAACTGCAATATTGGTGAGCGTAGCTAAAGGAAGCCAATTAGCTAATGTTGGATATCAATTTGTATTGACTTCGGTGCATTTAATCATGAGCTCCACATTCTTATGTTTTAACTGTTTGGTTGCATACTGTGGTGTGAAAATGTATTTATTCAGAGTCTAATTGTCATTCAACCTAGAAGGCAGTACATGAAGTGTCTTCTAATATGCCTTATTTTGGCCTTATTTGAAGGCACCATTGCATATGTCATTCTAAGCAAAGGTATAATTCGGTTCCAGTATTTCTTGGGTAAAATGCTGCCCAATGAGAGCAGGTGCAGCTAAAATAATGTTGAAATTTAAAAAATACAATGGCGTGGTACTATTATAAACTGTTGTTTGCTCCACAGTTATCATGATGTGAAAATGTAATATTGGTATTTCTGGTTTCAGTGTGGTGAGATGGAGGATGGGAAGCCGGTGTGGGCTCCTCACCCTACTCATGGGTTCCAGCTGGGCACCATCGTGGACATCGGAGCTGACAGCCTGACCATCGAGCCACTCAAGGAAAAGGGAAAGGTGAGACTCAAATTTGACCTTTTTTCTTTTTCCACGGGCTGAAAGTGTAGAGACCTGTGTGCAAGAGATGCTACTAAGGATGATGCATAAAAATGCAAGCAATTTTAACTCGCAGCAGTCTTTTAAGACTAATATTAAGTTCAAGATTGTACTGCATCAAAAAAAATAAAGTTGTTCGGAACCATCTTGCTTTATAAGCAGATATATGGACGGGTGACAAATTTAAAGGAAAAACCAACATAGTGTGTTAGTAAGGTGTTTGGGCCACCACGAGCCACCAGAACAGCTTTAATGCGCCTTGGCAAGGCTCTGGAACTGTACTTGGGGAACTGATGGAGCATCGTTCTTCCAACAGATATTCCCTCAATTGGTGTTTTGATGATCGTGGTGAAGAGCCGCTGTCTAACACCAATCTCCCATAGGTGTTCAACTGGGTTGAGCTCTGGTGACTGTGAAGGCCATTAGCATATGATTTTCATGATTTTCATACTCAGCAAACCATTCAGCGACCCCTCGTGCCCTGTGGATGCCCTCATTTACTCAGGTTTTTCCTTAAATTTGTCAACCGTCTGTATCTTGCTTCTCGGTCTGTGCTAACAGATGTAGCTCTAAAGTGTGCTAGTGCCTCTTCACAGAGCTGCATTCAGTAAGCTGGTGAGCGTTTTAAAGGCGTCAGAGTGGCAGCAGCTGCGAGTTGCGAGAAAAAGTGATTTGTGTGTGTGAGAGAAACATTACATCTGCCCCATGTGACGTTGGACGGATGTGCCTGGAGTGGCTGGCTCTGATGATTGGCACAATGTGAGGAGTGTTCATCAGTACAGAGTGTGTGCCAACGCATAGCAGGCACAATGCGAGAGAGGGAGAGATGTAGATACAGAGACAGAATCTGGGGGAGGAAACAAAGTAGGGTGGTTAGGAAGAGAAAGGAGAAAAAGAAAATAAACACATGATGTCACCCCCTTTTTTTTTCTTTCTTTTTTTTTGACTGTGTCTGTGCCAGAAAGCATTCAGTAATGGTACAGCGTCTCTCCCTCGGAGGCATGCGAGAAAGAGGGAAACTCAGTTCTGAGGGTTGCATCACCAGCTTGCTACATAAGTGCCTTGGTGGGGTCTCTTTTTCACGACACATTTTCGCAACGTCTTCAGCATCATATAAGTGAAAATAATTCTGGAGAATGGGACTTTGGACTTCACTCTGCTACTGTGTTAATGTTCTGAAGGCCTCAAAAACACACACACACACACACACACACACACACATACTCTAAGACTCTGCCTTTGGTAACCTCACAAGACTGAATGTCGAAATTCTGCCAGTTACTGTGAAAGTGAGGCACACGTTGCCTGCTGAGGAGATTTGTTTGACGTCACTAAAGCAGTCTGAGTTCTATCTAGCCTCCCTATTGGCTGTGACTGAAGTACGGAATGCACAAGAAACACACTTCACTCTGAGTGTATGAACCCAGGACCTCAAACCAGCAGGGGTTCTGTCTACACTAACCCTACCAGATTTTCTGGCCTCCGTATGCAAAGGTTTCCTGCCATTTGTGCCACATGTGCCTCTCCTGCCACATCTCCACATGGCATTTTTGCTCTTTTATGACTTCTTTTTTAAAATAAGTTCTATAATAATTTCCAGAGAATAATTCGCTCCACTGTTGGCTTCAAGGGAAAAAAAATCAACATATGTCACTTTGTTGTATAAGACACATTTATGTACCAGGAATTTTTATTAATTTTTTATTTAAAGCAGTACTTTAGAGGACCCTACTGGTAGTTTAGTTTTTCTCCCGTTAAAGTTGCTGTGGTTCAGCGCTGTATGAGGCGCATTCTCACCGCAGGAACCTTTTCAGGAAATCCGGAAGTTTAGTTGCGTTTCCTGGGGCCTCATTCCAGGAACCTTTTTAGTTCCTGCTCCAAGGTAGGTACTTTTCCTGGTGACCCTGAACTATTGGAGTGGAGCTTGCCATACTGAATGTTGCTGATTGATCAATTGCAAGCTTTACAGAATGACCAACCCTGTTACGTGGCATTGAAAAAACCTGTTTTTATCTAACAAGCAATTACTAAAGCATGGTTTGTTTGTTTTTTCCATCAGTGGTGAGTGGTAAGAACACTAAGAAATGAGCATATTACAAAGAGGCTAATTCAAAAATGATAACGTTGCTTCGCTATATTGGTTGCAGCCTGCTGGAGGGCCAGAAATAAATACGCTTCCTATTGTCTGTTAAATACAGTAGTACACATTTGCCTTTAGATTTTAGTTATGTTTAATAATAATATTATCCCCCATTAAATTCATGACAAAGGAGGTTGCTGTAAATCAGGAGGCTGTAACCTTTACCTTTTAAGTTGTGTCTTATGCTTTAGAGGTTTGTGTGTATGCGTGTGTGCGAAACAGTTAAACAGGGATGTATTCTCTCTTACAGTGCTTATTTTACTTTGCTGCATAGATACACAGTTATTTATGCTACCTTCATTCATTTCTGGTAATGCATGATGGGTATTGTGCATTCCCGATTAAAAATATATATAAAAATAGCATGGTTAGCAAAATCTGTGATTATGCTACCCATGACATTTTACTCAAGAAGCCTTACTGCATCACATTACAAGTATAGCCTGTCTGGTTAAATTCTAGGACTAGTCGATTCCAGAAATGAATCAGTATGCAGTTCAATTGTAATTAACCCCATAATGATTAATGGATTGCTAGCAGGGTTATAAACCTTTTAGATATTAAAGAAATGGTCTGCACTCCAAAAAACAATATTTTGCGTTTTTTTCTTTGTTGTAGCCACAGTGGGATAATACACAGTATGCAGACATTTCCATCCATCATAATAATACTTCGATGTGTATTATTTTTGGAGAAAAAAAAAAAGAAGAGGTTTTTGAGTGTGGACCTTTCCTTTCATTATTGGTTTAGGCACTTGAACACTTTTTCAGACATTAACTGGGAGAGTCAACACTTCCGTTTATGCACTTTTAGAGAACTAAACAATTTTAAACCACTAGCCAGTTAGACAATGTCTTGTAGAAGTCTCAATAATTGATTTGATCAGATTTTCTGGGATCAAATAGCACCACTATTTCCTAACATGCCCAATATATTCGAATCGGTACATTCCCACTTCCAGGAAAATGGAATGTAGGAAATGATGTAACGGAGGATGTGCCTAAGGCACCAGAGTGTTTAGGTTAAGATGCTTTCTGCAACGATAACCATGTCCCTCCATATAGACCAGACAGATATTCCTTGTCCCTCTCGGACACGGTGAGAAATTAATTTGGACTGCTCATTGACTCCATGAATTAGTCCTAAATCCTCACTTTATATACTTAATATATTCAACCAGGCATTGTGGGAATATAATGACACAAGTATCATCGATCTATCAAGTCAAAAACTGCTTTACATACATGCACACTATACGTGTGCAATATAGTAATGGAATTTTTTCATTATCTTTCTTTTTGTCTCACTTCTTGTGTATTTGTGGTCTCTGGGCTATGGTACTGGCTTTCTTTCAAATGAGCGAGCATTGTCTGTGTAGGATGAATAATACATGCTGTGGAAGGAGTGTGTGTGTGCTAACCTCAGCAGACATCACTCAGGTCGGGTTACACAACATTGCCTCCAAATACCCACAGAAACAAACAGCCTCTCAAATTATTCAGACGTGTGAGCTATTATCCATTTCAGCGAGGTACATTTGCACCACACACACGTCCTTTCGTTAGGCCAAGAAAGGTTTTGTTTGTAAAATCTGTATGAAATAAATATATGATCAAATATATGCTCTTGAAAATGCCTAAATGCGTGTGACCCCTGAATATTTTGTGTATATTGTTGCGGGGTCGCAGTATAAGGACAGGCCAGTAAATACTTTAAATACTTTGTGTGCTTCTCTGCCTGAAATATGCACCTATTACTGAACACTTGTGACTGTGGACTGTAAGAGACAATATTCAGTTTATGATTTTGCAACGTATGCATCTTTGCTTGTTTTTGTAAGTTTGGTTAATGTTCGAATTGATAATTTGGAGTGGTAACACCGCTATGTTTTTGATATTTCAGACGTTTCTTGCTCCCGTCAGCCAAGTGTTTCCTGCCGAGGACGACGTCAACAAACATGTCGAGGACAACTGTAAGTGTGTAAATGCTTTTGTGTAAAACCCACTTTGGGCTCACATTTTTATCCCCGAGGCGCTGAAATCTCCACTTAGTGTCTTTTTTTCTTTTTTTTCTTTTCTTTCTTTTCTTTCTTTTCTTTCTTTTCTTTCCCCTCCCAGAAGGAAGATCTGATATTTTAATATGTGCTTCCAAAACTGGACTTCTTCATACACTCCCAGTTAAAAGTTTTTGAACACCCTCTATTTTAGCATAGGAAGGAATAGGTGAATTAAGAAATGTTTGTGACTTTTTATAGGAAACAATCTAGATCTAATTGGAAAAGACTGAACGGAGATCTTGATCGCTCTAAATAGGCACTTGTGTAGCACACAACATATACATTTACATTACATTTATATTTACAGCCTTTAGCAGACGCCCTTATACAGAGCGACTTACGACAGAGCGCAGGGTTATACTACAGTGTCCCTGGAGCACAGAAAGTTAAGGGCCCAACAGTAGCAGCTTGGCGGTTCTGAGACTTGAACCCACAACCTTCTGTTAGTAGCCCAGAGCCCTAACCACTGAGCAGTACGTTATTTGTCTTACTATTGAAACTAGCACTGTCTGAGACTCCGACTCTAGTCTGATTCTTGAGGTTTAACTGGTTTACCCACAGTGCATCTGCCTTTTAATAAAGCACACATTTAGAGTCTCATAGGATCTGGGAGCAGCCAGTTAATTAGTCTTTAAATAAAAAAATGTAGGTCTTTGGTGGAACACCTAATATTTTTTCTTATTTAATTGCCTTCATCAACCTTTATGTTTTTGTGGCACTATACACTACACTGTAACAAAATGTAATGAACTCCAGGTGGCAGTGTAGTCGATGCTTGTCGTTCATTTGGCCGCATTTGTTAGTATTTGTAATGTATTACTAGTGCAAAGGGGGACCTTACTGCTGATGTTCAGATCAGAACTTTTGTTCAGTAGGAGTATGTGGTCTTGTGGATCATACCCCACAATACTGGTCATGACGAGCATCATGATTGGTTTTTCAGTACAGATACAATTACCAGCAGTTGTGCCACATTAAAACATTTTTTTTTCAATTTAACATTTTTATTTAACATTAACAGAAATAAACAATTTAACAAGGAGCAGATGGGAAACTCAAACAATTGGTAATCAGCTACTTGCTATGTTAGTTACTATGCAGTTTTCATTTGACAGTGGCCTCCTAGTGGTTGTTGATAGGTTTTCTAAAACTAGTGTAAATCTTTTTACAATCTTTTTATGAAACACGCAGTTGGTCAGTGTTGTAGAATTACAGATGATATCCGTGATATGCTCAGAATAATGTATTAGGATGCAATTCTCACACAAAGGATAGCATATCATCATATGACCCGCCCTTATTCTCAACCCCTAAAGTCCCATCTTATTATTCTGTTATTCACTTTAATGTAGTAAATGCTATAAATTACTGAGTAACTTCAGTGGCACCAATAGGAAAAGGCATGTAGTTACGAGAATGAGGAATGTAAGTCTGGACCCACCGACGATTCCTAGGATTTTAAGGGGTTAAATAACTTGCGAGATTCTAAAACATAATGAATAATACACAAGATGCACACAGTGTCTGTGAAAAATTAAAGAGCGGGTCCATGTTTATGGCCAAAAGAGCAAAAACCTAATACAGCATTCGCATTTTTAGTGCCAAGAGGCTGTGGAACACTAGGCAGGCTAAGGTTAAGCACACTAGGATTTCAACTATGACTAAAGATGGCAAAAAAAATCAGCATATACTGTATATTCCTTTATTTTATGATGGTTATCTGATTCCATCTGTTTGCCCATAAGTTTGATCTTAACTTCTTTTCCTCTCTATATATTATATTGCAGGCTCATTGATGTACTTGAATGAAGCTACACTTCTGAACAACATCCGTCTGCGCTACAGTAAAGACAAAATTTATGTGAGTATTAAACACCTGTTAAAACAGTGTTCTCCATGTTAAGACTGCATTCACTATTCTAGGTAAAAAAAAAAAAGGGTTTTCCATCAGTTCCAGTGGCTGTGATTAAATATATCCCACAGAGTACAACAGTCCCTTGTTTCAAAATGTTACACTCCCCTTTCTTCAGTACAATCTGCTTTTTTTATGTCCTATTATTTGTCATTCCCCTCTTTTTTCCCCTTTTTCTTTGATGACACAGCGGTCGTCTTTGTCTCTTTGTCTCTGTTGGATGTCCAGCTTTGCCAACATCATTTGTCCACCTGTCTCACAGTAGCTTGTGCTTATTACAGGCTGCCTAAACTGTTTGGTCTACTGGGCTGAAACACGGACTGATAAAAGAGCCACAAGACAAAATATATGTAGTAATTTGTTTTTCTAGGTACTGGCTATAAAAATACGTTCCTTAGGCATGTCTAGAAAAACTTGCTTTGATCTTCTCTTACACTTCCTACTTCCACTTGTGTCTTGATCTCATCTATTTGGATATAGCCACGGGCAGTAACCAATTGTAATGGGAAGCTTTGCTGTGGCTGATAAAGGTTTAGCTAGTTAGTTCAATGTATGTACGCTAAGGTGGTGTATACTAAATAGTATATTTTGACATACTATTTAGCGATTTTCTATGAGAAGAACATTCAGTATAACGCTAATTGATGGAAACACAATTATTTGCAAATTTCGAAACATTTGGCTGGAAAATATGGGTATAAATACAATAAATTCATTTGCACATATTGGTTCCAGATGAATAACTACATCAAACATTCTAAATTGGTCTAAGACGGTATCAATTAATTATATACGCTCAGAAAAAATGGTACTAAACAGTACCTTTTAGGGTACAAACACTTCTCAAGGGTACATCTTTTGTACCTTAAGTATGTATCTTTCACCTTTCAAACACGTGTGAATGTGAGAAATGCAGAATCTCATTTTCAGATGCCGTCCAATGATCACTTTGGGTCACTGCAATACATTTACGCTTCTATTTAGCTTTTAATTTAATCTCATTTGGCCTCATTTGCAAAATGTTATTCAGAATGGCTTGCAGATACCAGTTGTGGGCTGAGATCACCTTAGAGGAAATTGACTTGCCTTATATACAATAAATGCTGTAATTTCTGAACCCTTTACCAAAAGCCAACTTTGCAGCAGCAGGGAAAAGACGATATGACGCATGTACTTAATAAAGCTCAGTAATAATATATTTTCCGGCTTCTTGATTTTGTCAGTCGAGATAAAAAGTGGTGTGTGATGTGCTGAATATATACAATGCAATTTGACAGTAATGCAATGTTGGTTTAGATGTAGTTTCTCTGTTTCGATGTTATTTCTGTACCATTTATGCAAAATACCTTAATTTTAGGAGACTGTAAGTAATTGGACAAAGTATAATAATGTTAAATAAAATTGCCTTGTTCACTGCACTCGATGACTTCCTAAAATCTGCAGAACATCTTCTCTAGAGTTGTTTGGCCAGACGTGTGAAGAAGCCGTTTTTAGTCAATCTAAAGGCATAATACCTGTGTATTTCATTATAAACTCTCAGAAAAAAATTAAAGATTTACGTTATTGTTTGGCTAGAAAAGTGAATGTAGTGTAACTTTTTAAAAACTAATTCAATGTACATAATTAGACCTTAAGAGCCACTGTTGTACCTTAAATGAGTTTTAAAGGCACACTACTTTCACCAGGTGAAAAACGGATGTACAAAAGACGTATTCGTGACCACCCCATTGACAAGCAATGGTACAGTTCTGAGAGTGTATCTGAGAGTGTATTCCTCATATTGGCCCTCTTGGTCTCTTCTCATTGTTTAAAAGTAGCCTTGAATGTGTTGTTGTCCTCTATTTGCCGTAGACGTATGTAGCCAACATCCTGATCGCAGTGAACCCCTACTATGACATCCCAAAGCTCTACACGTCCGACACCATCAAGCAATACCAAGGCCGCTCCCTGGGCACGCTCCCGCCGCACGTCTACGCCATCGGTGAGTGCAGGCGAAAACATCAAACCCCATTCTTCAAATCTCACATTGGGACTGTAATGATATACCGGTATGATGGCATGTAATAAGAACATCTAAAATGGTTACACCGTTAATGTTAACCGCTCTGACCCCAGCTTACCAACATGCTGGGATATGCGAAGAATCAATTTAACTGTACTGTACTTGTATATATGTATATGTGACAATAAAGGAGCATTCTATTCTATTCTATTCTATTCTATTAAGCTATACCAATATAGATAATGATGTTACAGAAAAACATCATAAAGAAAAGCATCTGAATACACTAAAGCATCTTTCAAACAGCGTAGCCTACATTTTAAAGAACAAACAAAGCAGGTGAAAATCAGAGAAATGGTGTTATTTAGTATTTCAAGTATTTTGCCCAATAAGTTATTAGATGATGATGATATACTGTATGTATATTATTAGCAGATAGTTTTGTTTATTTCTACAAATAAATGCTTGAATTAAGCAAAATTATCTGAATAGAACAAAACAATTTCAAGCATGAAATTTGAAAATTTGTCTATAAATAGGCTTAATAATCTTATATTTGTTTGATCATAATCTCATAATGAGAAATATTTGATAAATTCGACTATATTCAAGATATTTTTACTCAATAAACTGGCAACACTGCAAAAAATATCATGTACCTTCTAGCTACACTCAATGGCCATTTTATCAGGTAAACCTACCATATATGTGCACTTTAGGTCTACAATTAATGACTGTAGCCCATCTGCTGCTATGCACAATTTGTCAGCCCCCCTCTATGCTGTTCATCAAAGAAAAGGGACCACCATAGGATCCCCACTGACCAGATATTATTTGGATGGTAAACCATTCTCAGCACAGCACTGAGTTTGTGTACCACTAGTACGAGTGTATCAGGCACAGTTTGGGTTAATCATGCTCTAGCCCTTCATTAGTGTCCGTTTCTGACCACAGAGTTCATGCTATGTACCTAATACACTGGCCGCTGAATATACAGTCAAGCCGGAAAGTCTGCACACCCCTTTCACCTTCTCCACGTTTCATTACATTACAGACTTATTCT
>JAOUQW010000023.1:3204759-3215745 GCA_028565825.1 Olivaichthys viedmensis
TGTGTGTGTGTGTGTGTGTGTGTGTGTGTGTGTGTGTGTGTGTGTGTGTGTGTGTGTGTGTGTGTGTGTGTGTTGGATTGGCGTTCTGCCCAAGGTGTATTTCTGCCTTGTGCCCACTGTTCCTGGGATAGACTCTGGATCCACCACAACCCTGACCAGGATAGAAGATGAATGAATGAATGAAATCTGTGGTTATGCGTTACCAACATAATCAGCATAGCTCAAAATAAACATCCGTCTGATCCCACAAAACCTTTGGGGAAAGCGTATGTAACCAGAATGACTTTTACTGTATTGCTCTAGTGTTGGAAAGTTGGCTAGAACTCCATAAGAACTGCTTTGGTAAGACTTTCTCTCATTTCTGTCTCATCCTAAGACCTGTATTGTTAAGTTTTGAATAGTCGTGTATTTTAAATGGTTACTGACGGAATTCAACAACTTCCCATAGATTTCCATTAGAAGTGAGTTTCGAGTAAACAGGCTTTCTGTTCTTTTCTCAGTACAGGAAAACGCACATATGCTACAGACATGGTAGTTCGTCACACACAGGCTGTGATGACGTCGTTGCGAGCTGAAATGTTGATGCAGCTAATTTTACTGTTGTCACTATGAACTCTCCAGTCATGTCTCAAATTGGGCGAAAATTTACCCGATTTTTAACCCCATGTTCTGTATGGCTCCTGTTTGAGCCTTGTTCTTGTTTTTGAATGAACAGAGGAAAAACACTGTTAACGTGTTCTGTTGTTGGAGCTGTTCAAGCTCTGGCTGATCCTTGCTCCTCGTCTCTCCTCGCTGAATCACATCTCTCTGCCATTATCAATCCTCCCCCATGGGCCTATGCTCCCTCCCTCCCTATATTCCTTCCCTTGTCAAGGTTTTATCTCTTCATTTATTGTGGTGAAGGTGGTGAGGGGTGTGTGCGTGTGTGTTCGCATATGAGTGGGTGGGTAAGTGGCTGGATGGGCCTCTGTTTTGTGTTTGTGTGTCTGCGAGAGAAAGTTGGAGTGAGCGAGAAAGATGAATAGACGTTTAGAGAGAGATTGTGGGTCATTTGTCATAGAGGCAGGCGCTCAGTCAACGATGCACCATGAGACTGTGTGTTTGCAGTGGCTTCTTTATCAACTAAGTGTGTATTAATGCAGCAGTAGCAGGGAAGTTCAGTGCGAATTGAGCTTGTCATGGCTTAGGCATTCAAGTTCTGAGTGCTGCCTAAGAGGAAAGCCTGGGCTAAACCATAAGAGAGACAGAGAGATGTGCAGATTGCAGGAGGAAAATGTGGACACACGCTGATCTGTGAGCTTTTCACTTTCAGGCTTTTAACTGGGAGGCATTTTGACAGTAAAGTATTTTACTTGCTGCGTCTCTGACACTCAGGGTGTTTCTCAATACCAAGAACGCGAATTACGGACTCGCAGCCTTGACAAGGACGTTCTTGGCAAGCAATCTTGCAAGAACGATCTCACAAGAACGGAGAACGCACCTGTACGTGTTTGAGATGTGCTGTGAACTTGATATTGCGCAATCCTCCTCCCTGCCCCGGCTCATTTCACCATCCTGTCATATTACACTCAATTTAATCAAAAGCATTTTTGGATTTCTTGAAAAACCTTTATCATAAACTTTTAAGATACTCAGTTATTAGAGAAATCAAAAAATGCTTTTGTACAATAAAGACGATTAAATGTGGTGTTTTATGATCGCTTATTCACCTAGTTAGCCCCCCTCTATTTAATGAGGGCTCTGGTCTGTTCAGCCATCCCTAAATAACATAGCTTTGTTAAGGATCACAGGCAAAAAGCAGAGGTTAAACCTATAGTCTCACTATAATGATTAATACAGCATTTAAAAAAGACGGTTGTAAACTACGACGGTAAAAAATCCGTCTTCATCTTCGGTTCACCGTTAGCCACTGCTAACGTAGTGCTGACTAAAGCTCCCACAGGAGGCTTTCTTTCCGAAACGTCGGAACATATTTCTATTTTATGCGTTGTTTGTACCAAATGAGCAAAGATTCGACAACTAAATGACCAATTTCTCGGCTCATTTTATGTCAAAATCCGATTTGCGTGCACCGTTTACTTAAAACAAAAGAACTTAAAAACTTTCAGTTATGGGTCTGAGCCGTGTCCTTCGCCATTGCATGGGACTTCTCGTCAGCAAGTTAGTATCTGATGCATCCTCGGTTTTTTGGGCGGATCAAGAACACTTCCGGGCTTTTAAACTGTTCTTGGCATTTGTGTTCTTGAGTATTGGAATGAAATTTTGGCATTAAAAGATGACGTCAAATGAGAACACGAGGACGCATGAACGCAAAAAACCACATATTAGAAAAACATCCTCAAAACATCCTCTTCCCTTCTGCAGTATATTCCTCACTATCTAAAGTTCTAGCTCATAATTCAGTGACACCTTTCTTCTGCTCTTTCTTTCTGTTTCACTCCTTTGCCCTGTGGCTGGAGAAAAGACTTTCAGGATTGTGAATAAAACATGGCCACCTGTTGGTTGAAGCCTAAAGCTGTGTGTGTGTGAGACTTTCAGGATTGTGAATAAAACATGGCCACCTGTTGGTTGAAGCCTATAGCTGTGGGTGGGGGGTGGATAACTGTCATACACATAGACAGTAGACTGTATGGGAATTGAGTTTCCCCATATAATGCCAGGTGTTTTTGTGTTTGTCCTTTTGTTCCTTAATGGACAGTAATGTGAACTTTGCAGTGGAAATGGCTTATGTGCTGATGAATAGTGAAGCCTGGTTAGAGCGTACTTTGATTTTATATTTAAAGTAACCAAGTTAACTAAACTCAGTTAACGTCAGTCAGTTAAGTCAACTGAGATCATTTATGTTGGTTACCTCAACTCTGTTAACTCTAGTGTGGTAAGCCCACCTCAGTTACCTTTAGTCCGTGACCTCGTTTAACTTTATCCTGTTAGCCCACCTCGTTTAACTTTATCCTGTTAGCCCACCTCGGTTAACTTTAGTCCATTAGTCTGTTAGTCCACCTCGGTTAACTGTAATCCAATAATCTATGTTAGTTAGCTTAAGTCTAGTAGCCCACCTCAGTTAATGCAAGTCTTAACTAAACTCGATTGTCAGTTGACGCAACTTGGTTAACTTAGTCATGTGACTTATGAACTGCTTAATGATTAGTAAAAATGTACAATCTAGGCAGCCTCCAAAACTGCAAGTGTTTGGATATACTGTATTTTATAGTCCACTGTATTTGTATATACTGAGAAGGCACTTGGAGTACTCTTTCCTCCTTTTTTTTTTTAGGTCTAGTCTAGAAAGTAAACAAAATACAGCAAATTTATTTATTTATTTTATATATATATATATATGTGTGTGTGTGTGTGTGTTATTTATATATATATAAAATGCCAAGTGGCGTCAGTCTTTATCAGAGTCTGACATTTACCAATTTTTTGACGTTATCCAAACTTCAAAACAAGCAAGATTTCATCTTTCCCTTGGTACTGACGAGTCTTCCAGTCCCTGCTGCTGAAAAACATCCCCACAGCATGATGCTGGGGATTTTCAGTACCTTGCCCAGATCTTTGCCTCGACACAACCTCGGAGGTCTATGGACAATTCCTTTGACCTGACCTTTTTTGCACTGTCAGCTGTGGGGCTTTATATATATTATCATTATAGACAGAGCTGTGCCTTTCCAAATCATGTCCAATCAACTGAATTTCTCACAGGTGAACTTTAATCAAGTTGTAGAAACATCTCAAGGATGATCAATGAAAACGGGATGCACCTGAGCTCAATTTTGAGTGTCATAGTAAAGGGTCTGACAACTTTTGTAAACGTAATACTTTTGTAATTGTTTACTTGTAATAAATTCACAAAACCTGCATATGCCTTTAGATTATGGAATTTTTTCTGTAGCTTGA
This sequence comes from Olivaichthys viedmensis, assembly GCA_028565825.1. Classification (NCBI taxonomy): domain Eukaryota; kingdom Metazoa; phylum Chordata; class Actinopteri; order Siluriformes; family Diplomystidae; genus Olivaichthys; species Olivaichthys viedmensis. The sequence continues at coordinate 3,208,657 of JAOUQW010000023.1, forward strand.
GGGGGGGAAAAAAGAAAGGAAAAAAAGAATTTATCCATTTTAGATTAAGGCTGTAATGTAACAAAGTAAGGAAAAAGTAAAGGGGTCTGAATACCTTTTGAATGCACTGTATGTCATACACCATAAAACATACACAGACAAATCAGCATTACAACAAGATAGGTGCCAATAACATGCAACCCCTGCATACATTCATTATATCATGTCGTCGCTAAACCATAAGAGAGACAGAGAGATGTGCAGATTGCAGGAGGAAAATGTGGACACACGCTGATCTGTGAGCTTTTCACTTTCAGGCTTTTAACGCTGTCCAATGCAAAGCATGTATCTACAAAATTCCAATTTTTTTGGAGCACGAAAAAACACTTTTTCATAAAGAGTATCATACACAATAAATCCGAAATTGACAATGTGATTTGTCAGCTTTTCATTGGTCATTTAGATGTCAACTGCTGTGGGTAGATGGAGGTTTTTGCACACATTCCATATATGAAATAATGTACAGTTTATACATATATGGTCATATTCACACTTGTTGTACATCATATAATGTACATTTAGCATATGACTATACAGTGACATACATATACACACATGCATCTGGTCACATGCATAGAAAATGACCATACGAAATAATGCAATTTGATTAGTATAACTAATAATAATTCATACAATTTCTCTCCGTCTCATTCTCAGGGTTCCATTAAAAGTGGAGCAGGCGAATAACGCGCGTGACGCCTTAGCCAAGGCCATTTACAGTCGTCTCTTTGATCACGTGGTCACCAGAGTGAATCAGTGCTTCCCCTTCGACTCCTCGGCTAATTTCATCGGCGTGCTGGACATCGCCGGCTTTGGTGAGTGTGTGTGTGTGTGTGTGTGTGTGTGTGTGTGCACAAACCTCAGGTGATGTGAAGCTAGAAGAGTAAATTAGAGGTATTAAATGTGAATTTAAAGTAACATCCTGTGTGTGTGTGTGAAGTGCACAGACAGCAGTGTTGTCTGTATTGAGTTTTTCAGAAAGGTGTGTGTGTGTTGCGTCGCCGTGGCCATTTGCTCGGCAGGGAAATAGTCTCACTGTGTGACACACTTTGCATTCATGAGACTCACACCAGCTTCAAACGCTTCTCTCCTCCCCTCTCTTTCATCCTCTATTTCTCATCCTTCTTTTATTCTCTATTTCATCACTTTTCAATTCTGTCTTCTCTTCCTTTCTGAGTTCTTTCTATATTCTTTGTGCTTTCTTCTCTCTCTTTGTAACTCTCCTCCGTTCCCTTTTCATTATTTTGTCCTCTTTCTGTCTGTGTGTCTCTCTTTCTCTCTCTCCCTCCCTCTCTTTCTCTCTTTTGCTCGGTCTCATTTTCTTTCTCAGAGTATTTTGAGCACAACAGTTTCGAGCAGTTCTGCATCAACTACTGTAATGAGAAGCTGCAGCAGTTCTTCAACGAGCGCATCCTAAAAGAGGTGAGTGGACACCGTACTTCCTCCCTCCTTCCCTCATCCCCCTCATCCTGTCATGGAGATGTGCCTTTACCTTATCCCACCTGGGGCCCTGCTGTAAAGCCCCATGGGCTCTTGTGTACCAAACTTCACAGACTGAAAGTGCTGATCCTAGATCAGTTTTTAGATTCTGTAATATGTTAAATGTGACTATATGGGCAAATGGCAGCTGATCTTGGATTTTTTTTATTTTTTTTATTTTTTTATAATATGATTGTATGACTGGGAAGCAGCTGATTTTAGACCAGTTTTAGACTATAATTGTATGAACATTTAAAGACAACCCACTTTTGTTCTGCAAAAGTCTTTGCACTTTAATGGAAGATGACTGAAAAAGAAGAATTTTGTCTTTTAAGTGATTGATACAGCTTAATCGTGCACAATCTGACCAGGAACACTAACTAACAAAGTTTAAAAAAAAAAAGAAAAAAAAGTCAAATCAAAAAGTTTTGATTTCAGGTTGTCTTAAACACTATTCAAGCTGCAGTAGTTTTGCCATAGGCGTTTCAGTTATGATTTTTTTAACGCAATTTGACTGGCTGATTCAGATGGGATAAAGTATATGTGTAATTTGCCCAAATTACCACAGATAGCTCGGATGGACACGTCATAGCCCGCATGTACCTGTCAGCGTTACATGACAGGCACAACACGCCGTAACAATAACAAGATGGCGTATGATGGTTTATAACAAGTTAGTTATTACTTTAATGTGAGGTTGATTTGAACAAGACTACAATTACTGAGGAATACTATTACTCAGTGTTTGGTGAAATATAGAAGATAATTTGCTCTGGAATTATTACTTTCCAGACATGTAAAAACTATGAACGTTGCCTCTTCATGCTGGATTAAAATCATGTTTTGTGTATGTGTATGTAGTGTATGTATGTGATTCTATGGACAGGAAGTAGCTGATCCTAGATCAGTTTTTTTACTTTATAATCTGATGAACATAATTGCATGGACATGAAGAAGCTGATCTTGGTTCAGATTTTAGACTCTATGATCGGATGAATATGATTGTATAGACAGGAAGCAACTGGTACTCGATCAGTTTTAGACTCTGATCTAGGATCAGCAGCTAATTGCCCATATAGTCACATCTAATAGATCCTAGATAAGGGTTTTTAGACTGTATAATCTGATTAATATGATTGTATGGGTAGAAAGCAGTTGACCCTAGACCAGTTTTAGACTGTAGTCCGATGATTGTAATTGTATGGACATTTAAGCACTGGAAAACACTATTCAGGCTGCATGAAGCAGTTGGTCCTAGATCAGATTTTAAACTCTATGGTCTGAAGAATACGATCGTATAGGCAGGAAGCAACTAGTACTAGTACAATTTTTTGTTTAATATTATGATTGCATGGACACAAAGCAGTATTTTTCACTATACGGTCTGATGAATATGATTATATAGATAGGAAGCAGCTGATACTAAAGCCATTTTAGACTCCTTGTAGTGTGTAGAAGCACAACTTTGTTCTTAACAAACCTCATGACTGACCTTTTTTTTTCTTTTTTTTCTCATTGTCAAGAAACTTTTCATCGTTCTAAAAACTGGCCCAGTGGCCAAACGAAAGAGAATCAACTTTTAGTTTACACAGAAAAATAATATCGATGTGTTTCTGAGTGTTTCTTGGCACTCGCTGATGTGTGACTTGTATTTGGCTTCCAGGAGCAGGAGCTGTATCAGAGAGAGGGGCTGGGAGTGAACGAAGTGAAATACGTTGACAATCAAGACTGCATAGGTCTGTATCTCAGTCTTACACACACACACACACACACACACACACAGTGTAAGGGTTTGTTCTGGTATATAAATAGCAATACGCAATTAGGTATGGGCGATTTGACATTAGCTTGTGCTTTAAGATAATTTTCTTGTTGTTATGGAGGAATAAGAACAGGAAATGTTTTCTTTCATGCGACGCACTGGCATGTTCTACCATCTGAATCAATCTTATATTATTTTGAATAAACCATGCGATTTTAAAGGTTGACTTGATTGGCAAGGGTTTCACATTGTGAGTTTGAGGTGCGAATGCTTCCTGAAGCCTTTCCGTCTGATTGACTAGAGGTGTGTGTGTGTGTTGGAGGTTTTCGTTGTTTGAGATAATACGGTAATTTTTTGCACGCTAAGGTAAACTCTCTGCTTGCTTTGTCTGATGCCATGTCATTCCCAGTCTTGATCCTAAAGCTGCATTAACGGTATTATGGCTGTACACATGACATTGCCTTGCATAGACAAAACAAACAAATGCACACACACAAACGCGCTCATAAATACGGACCAGGCTATGGGGAAATATAGCATCATTATGTGGCAGTGTCAGAAATAAAGTGAACAAAAGGGCAGAGGAGAGGAAATGATGCAGGTGTTTATACTGTTTAGGAAACTTGTATGCCGAAATAGAATAGAGTGCCTGGTGCTAGCCTGGACCCTGCCTTCAGGTTATGACCTGACACCTATTTTACTCCATCCCTGAAAGCTCCTCTCCATTGCTGTCAGTGTGAACACACAATCAGGAGGCTGATGGGGAAATTAGTTTTTCTACCCTGAGTTAGGAGCACAGTATGGCACTGTACAGGCCAATTGATTGTCGGCCATGAAATTATCTAGCGTTGTCAAATTCAGAAAAATTCAAGCTGTTTGTCTATCTGTCTGTATATCTGTTTGCATACCTTTAGGACAACAGGATATTTAGTGTGCTAGGTTTCACAGATGATCATATGTAAAAAAAGAAAAAAAATTGTCAGAGTTTGTTATTAATATTAATTAAAGAAATAATAGTGAAAAAATCTAAATGACAGCAGTTCAAAAGTTTGCGAATTCCTTTCTGAATGTGATATAAATACATTTTCTCAACTTATAAGCTCACCCTTTGCATTTATAACTGCCTCCATGCTCTTTCGTATGCCAGATGTTATTCACTGCCTTCTTCAGATCGGGTCTGGAGACCGAGGAGGTTCTCTTTGAAAGAGGTTCTTTTTAAAAACTATTTTTCAGTTGATTTTGCCATCTTGGAATTCAATTTTTTTGTATATAAATTGCAAAATAGAGGTTCATTTTTCTCTTCACCCAGGGGTGATGCAAACATTGTATTGTCATGCACAGTGCACCCTGGTTTACAGAGAACTGAATGTCACCACCGAAACGAGCATGTCAATACCGAAAAAGCCCACATTGTTTTGGTAGTGACATAAATGTTTCGGATAGGACTGTTTCGGTTGTAACAATTCAATCTAATTTAGCAGCCATTGATTTTGATAGATGCAAGTAATGAAAAACATGAAAAGTTAAAGAATATCTTTTCACCATGTGGTCCAGTCGGTTTTGACATGAAAATGGGGACAGCATAATTTCAGTTTTAAAAAAATGATTTAACATTTTTTTAAAGGAAATTCGCAGCTTTTTAACTTGGTTTTAAATTTTCATTGGAATTTCAGGCGTTCGCTGGGTAGACATGCAACTCCAAATAGAGAGCAACTCTCAATAAAGAGCATATACCGTAAACCTACATTTTTGTCAAATTTATCAATTTATTGTTTGTAAATACTAAACCTGATGTTTATAAGTATGTTTTGCCGGAAATCTGGTCAAGCGCCCTAAAACCTGGGATCTTTTTTTAAATCCATTTATTTATATATTTATTTAACAATCTGTCAGATCCTTTGGTTTACTTATTTACCTACCTACATAGTCTGTCTCTTTCTTTTTTTTCTTTCCTCTCCTACTGCTACTGCTCCCGAGTCTTTTGCATGCGCGCGTGAGTGCGTGCTTGTGTCCCTCTGTTCTTTCACAATGAGCAGACACCAAGCAGCTGGACCTCTCCAGCCCTCATCTGTGAAAGCTTCAGTGTCTAAAGCCACACACTCCATCACTGCCTTCATCTTTTTCTGCCTTTCAGAGTCTGTCCTCCTCTTCATTCATCTCACTGTCGTGTCCACTAGAAAGTGCACTCCTAATGAACCCTCCTCTAAAGAGACAGCTCTGTTTTCTCTCACTGTTTTCCTTCGTTCCTGTTTTTGTGCAGAAAATGCTGCTACACAGAATACTCTCACAATTCAGGAAAAACTTAGCAAAAAGTTCTAGATTCAACTTGCGTGCTTTGTATCTCAATGTGTTATTATCCTTCAAGAGGTTTATGGCTCGTCTGTTTTGAATAACTGCCATGTTCTTGGCCTTCGACTGAGTGGGCCGTTTAATGGGTGGGTGATTTTTTTAAAAGCAAGACTTCTATTGATATACGAGGTGTTTGGCCTTTTGTCACTTAAGGAGAAGCTCGAGAGGCTCTGTTCTAAATAGCTGTTCATCTCATCGCTGTCTCTTCTGTCCGCCCTAAATATTTGTTTTCTGAGACATTTTTTGGCCATATTAGGAGAAATGTTTTTTTGTTTGTTTTTTTTAACTGGCACCTAAAGTCACAGAGCTTACGTTCACATTTGTAATGAGACTCATACTTCTGGATATTGTGTCCAGACAGGGGTTATATTATTGAGACATGAGAATATTTTGCCAGTCCCAATAGGCTTTTTTAGGCTATTACATCATGCACACATCAGATATTGTTGTACACTCAAATGTCCCCCTGTGATGTCTGGTGTGTGTATGTTTCAGACCTGGTGGAGGCAAAGCTAGTGGGCATCTTGGACATTCTGGATGAAGAGAACCGTCTACCTCAGCCAAGCGACCAGCACTTTACTGAAACCGTCCACAGCAAACACAAAAACCACTTTCGTTTGAGTGTGAGTGCCTGGTCGTGTACACACAGCCACTGGAACTATACCAGACAAACTGCAATGATTTGTGTGTCGATTTAGATTAACAAAAGTACGGGGACTTGAGTTGATTGTTTTGGAAATCACATTAGCGATTTTTATTGAGTTTGTGTAAAGAAATCTTGTTTGCGCCAAAAGTAAGGGTAAAAAATCTCCAAGGTGTCTTTTGTCAGATTTATTCACAGAACTCTTCCAACAAAACCAGTTTTTAAGCTTAAAGGAAAAGTAAATATAAAAAGAAAAAGAAAAAAGGAAGGAACATTATAAATGATGAATCATGCAAAAAAGTATAGGAATGGTAAGTTGGACGATCAAAGATCTTCATCTTTCCACATGTTCTTCTACCACTCTTCCCTACTACTATTTATACACGTTTGGTCAGTGAAAAATATGCAGAAAGTCACGTAGGCTATAAGATATGAGCTTAATTTGCGCAAAACATTATCTAATCTGGACTTCTAGACTCAATCAGCCGCCTTTTGGGCCTTTTTAACCTTGGTAGGCACAGTTCATCATATCAGTATGTCATATAAAAAACAGTTCACGTCACTTTGACCATGACACCTTACCATTCTTGGAACAAACTTGTTTTTCTAACGGTTTTACACCCATAAATGATTTCTAACTAAAATACCTACACTACATCAAATTAGATTAAGATGCTAAACCAGTCAAAAGTTTGGACACGTCTGCTCATAGAACAGTTTTCTTCATTTTTTACTGTTTCCTACTAGTTTAGAATAATAATGAGGACATTAACACTATGAAATAACACATATGGAATTATGCAGTGACCAAGAAAAG
>JAOUQW010000023.1:3222655-3232880 GCA_028565825.1 Olivaichthys viedmensis
ATAGAGCGAGCAATGACTTGGGTAGTGGGACAAACTGTTTTTTCTTCAAATTTACATACCAGTTTGATGACTGAAGGAAATGATCCACCATGACAAAGTGAGGCTTGCTAGTTAAGGCCAATATTTCTAGTTTCTATCTCAAGTTGCGAAACAGCGATGCTCTAAAGACGATGAGGATTACAGCCAGCCGGCCAGCCTTCAACCCTTGTCCTGTCCCAAATGGCGCACTTGCTCTTGCGGTCCGCATTTGCACATTCCTCTGAGGTCCACGAAGCTGTAGGGAGTTCAGAAGTGTGCTCACAAGCTCACCCTATGTGCCCTTAATGCATCCTTTGACGAAGGCCACATCAATGTTGGAATTGACGTTTCTGACTTAAAACCCCTTGTGATTATCAGCAAGGGCCAATCATAGATGATGGATTTGTTCCGAGCAGAGCTGATGAAAACCGGATGAAACTAAATTAAAGACAACGTTGGAGAAAAATATATATTCAAATCAAGTTAAAGCCTTAAAATGTCTTTCATCCTGTATTTAACTTGTCATTTAGCATTTTTAGGGCTACAATTTATGTGGAACAAACGTAAAATAACTGGTTAAACGGAATCCAATTGATTTACGTTATTTCATCTATAGCCTACCTACACATTATTTGATATATGGAATTACTGCATACAGTTAACTGATTTTTTTTTCTATGGTACATCATTTTTGTTTAACAGTGTGATCTTGTATAATCGATTACATTTAAATTCCTGATGGAAAATGACAAGTACAATAGGATATATCCTGGAATTTGGTGAGGTCTTGAGGACTGTCCCAAATTCTTGCTGTTTTTTGTTTGTTTGTTTGTTTGTTTGTTTTTTACCACATTTTTCTCCCATTTTAGTCATTACCAATTCCCACCCACTAGCTAGCTAGTTCTCTCCTATCGCACGACAGCCACCAACCGGGGAGGGCGAAGGCCAACACGTGCTTCCTCCGAGACGCATGAAGCCTACCGCCGCATTTTTTTGAACTGCTGCTCATGCAACGTCACAGGGTAGTTCCGCACGCTCGGCGGAAAGCGCCAACTGCCCTCTTCCGTATGCATGAGCTCACAGACGCCCACGATTGGCTGGTGCCGCTTTTGATCGACAATAGAGAAAGTGTTTTGCCGTCCCTCTCACCCAGAGAGCACGGCCAATCACGCTCTCTTAGACTCCTGGCCATGGATGGCTGTGGCATCGTCAGGGCTCGAACTAGCGATCTCCAGACAATAGGGTGCAAATGCTTGCTTTTACACCTTCGCACCCTTGATTACTCGTGCAACAAAGGTCCACGTTTTAAGGACAACACCAAAGTGCGGACTTTGAGGAGGACAGCGGGGCTTAGGGCGCCATTTGGGACAAGGACTTTGTAAGACGATAAGATAATTATCACTCTTTGGTCATGACATAATCTATTAACCAGTTCAGCGTGGATCTCTCCTTCTTGCTGTTCGCGCTGGTCAGTGCCTTTCTCACAGCCTGATGGTGTGGAGAAAGAGAAAGACAGCTAAAATGAGAAAATAGGAGAAACGCTGTCCTCTGTTTTTTCCATGTGCCGTGAGATGCATATGAATGCAGTGTCTGTGGAGATGGTGACCTAAAAGCAGTAATGTCAGGTATCTCAGAATGCATTGCTTACATGCATCTGTTCATCCATGCATCCTCGCTAGGCCTCCTGCATGGCATTTCTTAACAGCCGTGTGGAGAAAAAGCTCCTTTTCTGCCTCCTTTCTTGTGCCTTTTGTGTGTTTTTGTCTTGTCTTTTGACATCTGTGTCTGTTGACATTTCTGTTTTCCCCGTCTGTTTTTGTGTGAAATACTTTTGGCTTGAAGCATCAGGGCTGCCTTGCACACTCGATTGTTAACACTGCTGGCGGCGAAAAGCACACAAAGCATGTGTTCAGATTCAGACTGGTGAATCCGATGGACGGTATGGCTCAATGTCACTAATTCCAATCTCCATCTTTGATCCGACAGACCCAGCTGAACATCCTGCTAGACAAGCTCCGCAGCACGGTAATTACAAAATCAGGAACACTCCAATTACACCCAAACGAGCTTAAACCCATTAGCATGATCTGTTATTAAGGTCCGCCATCTGTGAGCCTTCTGCTATGATTAAGGTTTGCTCTGTTTAGCCTTAGCCCAAGTGATCTCGGTGGAGGCCACTCGAATTTTGGTTTTTAATTTTAATTTGGTTCCTGATTACAGGGCTCCAGTTTCATCCGCTGTGTGAAGCCCAACCTGAAGATGGTGAGCCACCAGTTTGAAGGCTCGCAGATCCTCTCCCAGCTCCAGTGTTCAGGTCAGTGCTTCTGGAGTATTTTACACACACTCATTTCGTCTCATACTAATTTATCTCATACTAGTGTCAACCATTTTCAACTGCAGTCGAGTGCAAAAGTTTGCATCCCCCATGGTTTTTGAATTGGATATAAAGGAATATGTACTTCTATTTTACAATTCATCTACAGCAGGGGTGTCCAATCTTATCTGCAAAGGGCCGGTGTGGCGGCAGATTTTAATTCCCACCAAGCAGTAGCCACACTTGATAGTCGATTGAAGGCAACTGATTAAACAGGTGGAATCAGGCCCTTTGCGGAAAAGATCTGACCTAAGACCTGATCTACAGAAAAACTAGAATTGCAAGATGTTAAAAATGAAATGTGCAACAAGACAGCAATCCAAAACAAGGGGGAAAAATCAACAGAAAAATAGTTTTAAAATAAGTTTCGTCATGACCCTCTCAGTCTCCATACCTGATTTGAAGAAGACGGCGTTATAACAGATATGTCAAGGAGAATAGGCAAATAATATCTCAATCTAAAAGCTGTTCAGAAGTTATAAAAGAGGTTAGAAGTTATAAAGACACAGTAACAAATGCAAACTTTTAAACTGATTTCATTTCGAGGTTTTTTTTTTTTACCATTAATATCTTAACATACACTATTTTACCATTTTGTTGCTTGTGATAATGAAGGAACATCTGTAAAACCTAAGACAATGTCTTGTTGCTATAAATTATCTTTCTTTGTCTTCATTTTCTCCTAAGGGTATGCACACGTTTGCACTCGAGTGTAGGATCAAATTACTTGAATTCAGGATTAAACCCATGCATTAGAACAGTTTAAAAATGGACGACCCTGGACTCATCTTTAACATCATGTTTAATACACAGTGCACTCCAAAGAGCTCATTAGCCCACTGTCCTACACTGGTTAATCTTTAACCCTTATAAGGCCTTTAAATGCCATAATGTTAAGACAACAACCGTACTATTTTGTGAAAAGAATAGCATTATTATCTGCAAAAATAAAGGCATGTACAGGGCGATTGGGAACGTGTCTCTTAATAGAAATAGCCCACAGTTTACCCAGGAGTTAGTTTTGATCTTCAGTTTACTCACGAATGTCCTCTTATTATTAAAATGCACAGATGGAGTGTGTTGATATTGATTCAATTTAAATTCCATTTAACCTAACTCTGTTAACATCCTGACTGACGCACCAAACAATTTCCTTTGTGAGATATGATTTAAGATGTTCCAAAGCCTCTTTTCCCCTTTCTGAGATATTATTTGCAGCTGGAGACTTTCAGAAACCACGCTTTCAGATTAGGGCTCATATCTACCGAACATTCTCAACATGAGCAGGTGCTGAACTGGAAACAGTTTTTGACTTCACATTTAAATGGTAACTATATATTATAGACCTGAGGAACCAGATCAGTAGGGGTTCTTTGAGGCTGTGCTTGAACATGATGTTAAAGATGAATCCAGGGACCTCTTTTAAAAAGAAAAAAAAAGTTCTTACAGATGAATTTGATCCTGAATTTAACGAATTTGGAGGAATTGGAGACACAAGTTGAGATGTATCAAACTGTAGTGAAAGCGCGTATAATGCATGTGCAAACTCAATGAATACAGATTAAGCAGTCTTTTTCTTGTTTTTCCTATTGGGTTCAAATTTAAGAACACAAGTGCAAATATATATATATATATTTTTTTAACACAACTGCAAATCCCAAAAAGTTACAGCAATGGTGTGAAAACTCAACATTAAACATTATTTACGCACCAATACATGCATTAGAGCTGTGCTTCGTAATGTAAGATCTGTGATGTACAGCCAGGGGATTCACGATTGTATTATTATTATTATTATTATTATTATTATTTAATGTCGTTTAGGGTGGAGATCACTGTAAGCTACTATTGTGCTAATTTGAAGAAGATGCCTGTCACACTAATGTGTTTCTTGTTCATTCCGTTATTGAAAGTTGTTAATTTCATTATTTAAAGATTAATAAATAAATAAAAAGAGGCATGAATATAGTTAACTTTAATCCAACTGCAAATTTCTACATTTTAACTCGGCTCAAGTGGATTTGGGTTCTGTGGAGGGAAAGTTCAGGAATAAAAAGGCTCTAATGGCTCAAATAAATACATACTGTATTGGCCTAATGTGGTTAATATTTAAATAGTTGGATTACGTTCATAAAATAAATCTGTGTTGAGGTAATAAAGGAATCCGCAACATATGATCACTGAAATGATATCAGTTCAAAAGTTTGCATCTCCCTTTCTGAATGTGATAGAAATATTCTCTAATAACTTGCCCACCTTTTGTCTTTTTAACTGCCTTTAACCTTCGCATAAAATTTTTAATATTTGGAAATTCTACTTTTTGTAGATAAATTGTAAAACAGGGGTACATTTTTTCCGTTTTGTGTTCAAAGACCGTGGGAGATGCAAACTTTCCCCCTTATTTATGACTTAAATGCTAAATATAGTCTAGTCCACATGACATGTCATAAGGATTGATGTCCATACAGCTGAGAGCTAGAATGAGAGTGAGCAACAACCGGCTTTTATTGAGGAAAGTGGTCAATAAACTGCGATTTTGGTGGCCCGCTCTATTAATGACCGACCATAGTCATAGATTTACAGACAAGATATTTAGAGTTTAGGTTAACCCCAGAACTCGGAGCCAAATCAAATACCTGCCTTTAATCAAGTTCGATTTTGTTTTCTTCATAAATTGCAGTCTCCTTCTCCTCTTCACTGGCAATAAGCATATTTGTTTTACTGAACCCTTTACAAAGCAGAAAGCTGGTTTGATGAACTCTTTCGTGTAGGAATATTGAGTATGAAATCCGGAATGGCCTTTAGTTAATGACCACATCATTGAGCAGGAGTCTGAATTTACACCCGGGCCTTGAGAGAGACTGTTTTGGCTCTCGGGTTCATTAGGTTTAATGTGTTTTTTGAAAATGCTCTCTCAGGGATGGTGTCAGTTCTGGACTTGATGCAGGGTGGCTTCCCTTCCCGCGCTCCCTTCCACGAGCTCTACAACATGTACAAGCAGTACATGCCTCCTAAGCTCACACGCCTGGACCCTCGGCTTTTCTGCAAGGTCAGAGTTCATAAAGGCAGCTTTACTTTGCCCAGATGTGTGAGTGCTGGAATGTACTAAGGCCGTAAAATACACTATTTGCTTCATCATTTCACTAAAGATAAGTTGTAATCACCCCCATCGAAGGTGCTTTTGTGTCTGTCATAAATCCTGGAGTGGCCAAAAACAGCAAACTGATGAAGCAAATTCTACATTTTGATATCACTATTTAAATATTTGTCGCTTGCTTGCTTGCTTTCTTGCTTACCTTTTTTTCTTTTCTTTTCTTTTTTTTTTTTGGTCCCTTCTTATCTTTCTTGCTTTCTACTTCTTTCTTTCTCTTCTTTATTCCTTTTTTGTTTATTTTTCTTTTCTTCTTTCCTTCCTTTCTTTCTCTCTTTTTTCTTTTTGTCTTTTTTTATTTTTGTTCTTTCTTATTTTACTTGCTTTTTCTCATCTCCTTCTTTCTTTCTCTTCTTTATTTCCTTCTTTCTTTCCTTGTTTCTTTTCTTTTTTGTTTGCTTTTCCTTAAACGCGTGTTTTCTTGACACTTGGAACTTATATTCCAGTATATTAAAAAATTACAGTATATTTTAAAAATTGGGTTTGTAGATACTCATTTTAATTTTACAGTTTGTCATTAACTGGAAAATGGTGAAAGAAAATTTGATGACTCATCCTGTACATGGGAATGCATACCAAGTTTGCGCCCAGTCAATTGCTCCCCATGTCTTGCTTATCTTCTTTCTTTCCCTTTCTTTTTTCTTTTTGTCTCTTCTTATCTTGCTTTCTCTCATCTACTTCTTTCTTTCTCTTCTTTATTCCTTTTTTGTTTCTTTTTCTTTCCTTCTTTCCTTTCTCTTTCTTTTTTTTCTTTCTTACTTTTTCTTTCTTTTTTCTTTCGGTTCTTTCTTATTTTACTTGCTTTTGCATCTCCTTTTCTTTCTCTTCTTTATTTATTTTTCTGTTTCTTTGTTTTCTTTCTTTCCTTCCTTCCTTTTTATTTCTTGCTTGCTTGCTTGTTCTCTCCTTCTTTTCTCTCTTTCTTTCTCTTTCTTGCTGCGTCAGTTTGCGGCGTTTGACCAGTCAATTGCTCCCTATGTCCCTATTATTAATGGATTTTTAGAGGGGTAAGCGGTGTATCTTGATTTCTATTGGCTGTTGTATAAATAAGTCAAGTCCCTCTACACGTCCCGCCCTAACTTTCTGTTTCAAGAGGAAATGCGTCAACCTGCATAATAAAATAACGACCCTCAAGCCATTTTATGGGCCCAACAATGGGCTTGAAATTAGTTTTTGGTTTTTTTGGGGGTTTTTTTTATGGCTGACCATTTCAGGCCGATTTTTAGATTTAGTATTCCAACAACTACTTACTGTTAAACTGGCTGTTATTGGTGCAGTTTTAGTCCTTTGAATTTGAGGCATTGAGTCATTAACTAATTAAAATCCCTTTCAAACACTCTAATACCCATTTGTTTGGGTCTTAAATAAAATGTGATTTGCTTTCATTGCTTTGCATGTCATGTGGGTCTTTTAATGGGGGGTGTTTACATATTATCATTATTATTATTATTATATTGAGACCTTGGAATTATAAGATATTGAGCCATAAAGTTTTGACCCTCAATAAGGTCAAAACAGATTTTTTAAACGTAAAAAAAATAAATAAAAAATAAAAAACACTTTTAAGCAATATTGTGGTGTAAAACTTCTCACGTATATTCATTGGCATGTAAATAACATATTTATAACATTAACTCATTTTTGCCAAAAAAGAGTCAAATAGAACCTTACATTTCCAAGGTCTCTATGTTAAATAAACATGTTAAATAAGTGTTTAATATTAAGTATAAAGTGTTTATTACCTAATTGTATGGGTGTGCTTTAAGTGGGATTAAAATGTGAAGACGTATAGAATAAAAGTTATATGTAAAAATTTTTGTCTAAATGTCTGTGTAAGATGTTGCTGAAATGTTTACCATGCGTTGTTAAAATGCTGCTGTTTGGCTTTCCTGCACTGCACAGGCTTTGTTCAAAGCTTTGGGCCTGAATGAAAACGACTACAAGTTTGGCCTCACTCGAGTCTTCTTTAGACCTGGAAAGGTGAGATGATTTAATGGTTCTCAAACACGATACAAAAAACGAAAATATGCCTCAGAGATAATGAAAATTTATGTTTGGGTGACTTAGCATCGCTGTAATGAGAGCATTTGGATTTACATAGTAAACCGCAGTTAGCAGATGGCAGATGAATAATTTCTCCATCATAAGGGTGTGTTCCAGTGTGTATTAGAAAGCCTCTGTGGCGGATTTGCTAGCAGAGGAGGCGGGCCTTTGGAGAATGCAGATGTCATATTGGAACATCAGTTTAGTGTTTATGAGGGAATTAATATGAATATCAGAAAAAGGCCTCTTGTAAGCACCAGTTGTCATTTTCTATGGCATGATGGAAACGGTTGATTCGTGATTCTGAATAAATTCTGCCTCCAATGAGGTAAATAAATAAAAACAGCTGACTTTCGTTCTTTTTCCTTTTCTTTTTTTCCTCTTTTTTCTTTGTCATTTCTTGTCTTTCTTGCTTTCTCATCTCCTTCTTTCTTTCTCTTCTTCTTTATTTCTTTTTCTTTCTTTTGTTCTCTTTTTTATTTTTATTTCTTGCTTGCTTTCTTTTATTTCTCATTTCTTTCTTGCTTACCTTCTTTCTTTTCTTTTTGCTTTTTGTCCCTTCTTATCTTTCTTGCTTTCTACTTATATCTTTCTTTTCTTTATTCCTTTTTTCTTTTTCTTACCTTCTTACCTTCCTTTCTTTCTTTTTTCTTTGTTCTTTCTTATTTTACTTGGTTTCTCTCATCTCCTTCTTTCGTTCTCTTCTTTCTTTCCTTTTTTTGCTTTCTTGCTTTACGTCTTTATTCTTTCTGTCTTTTTTGCTTGCTTGCTCTCTCCTTCTTTTCTCTTTCTCTTTCTTGCGGCGTCAGTTTGCAGAGTTTGACCAGATAATGAAGTCCGATCCGGAGCACCTGGCTGAACTTGTGAAACGAGTGAACAAGTGGCTGATCTGCAGCCGCTGGAAGAAGGTGCAGTGGTGCACGCTGTGCGTCATCAAACGTAAGTACCACACGCAGTCCGTTCTCAACGTTGCTACAGCTGATATACCGCACACATTCAGGGTGCTTGTTTTGGTCACGGGTTACTAAATCAGCCACTGGATGGATGGAGTGTCTTCATCTTAGCAGGAACATACTGCAGTCAAGCCTGGCCAAGGGTTATTGGCATGCCTTAGGCACATATGTTTTTCTTAATGAACTGGACAGTTTGATTAAAGTTTAAGTGATTTTCAGCTGCCTATGTAGAACAGTCTTAACTTATTCCATCAGCGTTTAAAATTCATCTGCTGTTCATTGTGATGGATCTGAAAGTCTGTTTTAGCCAATGCTCAGCTTCTTCCTGTAGTAACATTATTACCACACACACACTAGTTTTTACAGTCCAAATGCTCTACCACAGAAAAAATGTTTTAATTTCATCACTTCATCATAAACAAATACACAATTTAACAGCGTTAATGCTTATCATATATAAGAATACATTATTTAAAACTGCAAGTTTTTTGGTGTTCATATGGAATTGAAATGTATCCGAATTTCCTGTTTTTCTCCCAGTTGTAGTCTGTGTGTTATGCAAAATCATTCAATAACCTTTTTTATATAGCACTTTTCATTTTGAGTTCAAAATCTCAGTGTTTTACATATGGTAAGGCACATTTAATAAATTATTAATCACTAATGATTTAACTATAAATCTATGAGATTTCAACAAATCATGAAAAGAATATTTAACGACATACCCAAGGACTATTGACAGGCCAAGTTAAAGAAGTACGTCTGGATTTAAAGACACATCACGAGAGAAGAACATCGTTCTGATTTATATTAAACAATGATTTTGTTTCAGAAAGATTTAACCAATAGTTTTTCATAACGGATGAAAGTGGACTCGATGAAAGTGGATCTTTGGAACCTACTATATGTGCTTATCTGTACACATTAATCCTAACCACGGTGTCTGTAGGTCCTTAATTTGACTGAAATTACATTTTACTTATTAAAGACATTAAGAAGCATTAATCTATCTTGAGTTCAAATTTACATGGTTTTAGGCATTTCTTATTTTGGTGTCATTTTGTTTTAGTTTTTTTGCTATTGACTATGTTTTAAAGGCAGGGATGTGTGTTAACTAAAGCTAAAATTAGCTGCCTGCTGTTGAGCTAGCAAACAGAAAGATTATTTGGGGACATGTCAATTTAACCAAACGTGGATGGAGAGGATTATGTAGTTTTTGTTTTTTTCTTGCTGCAGAATAAACATAAATGGACCATTTTCTTTGTGTGAGTTGGTTTGAAGAGTGTTTTATATATTTGGTATATCATCACTGCAAATATGGTCTTAAATTACATTTACAATTTATTAATAATATTACATCTAACCTAAGGATACCTGTGGACAACTAACTCTAAAGAATAATATAGAGCACTTTTGGTCTTAGAAGTCCAGTAGTAGTTGTTGTCTAACTTTGCCACTTTTCTCTTTCTTTCCCTCTTTCTCTTCCTCCTAGTGAAGCATAAGATGCTGTATCGGGCCAGTGCCTGCATCAAGATGCAGAAGACTGCACGCATGTGGCTGTGCAGGAGAAAACACAAACCTCGGTAAGTGAGCATTCATTTATATATATATATACAGTCAAGCCGGAAAGTCTGCACACCCCTTTAACCTTCTCCATGTTTCATTACATTACAGACTTATTCTACA
>JAOUQW010000023.1:3232980-3246124 GCA_028565825.1 Olivaichthys viedmensis
GTCTGTAATGTAATGAAACATGGAGAAGGTGAAAGGGGTGTGCAGACTTTCCGGCTTGACTGTATATATATATATACTTACTGTATATAAAAGTAAATAAATAAATAAAGCAAAACAAAAAAAGAAACCACCACAAATACACACACATATACAGGGATTAACACTTATGGAAATTAGTATTTTGCAGCCACTATGTTGATATTACTTTTGTAAATGTAGCCTAAAGCCCATTAGCCAGCTTCTTATTTAAATCCTTCATTACTAGCAGAGATATTAAGGAAGTGTTGCTGTGTTGCAATGTGCAGTGTTGGCTAAATTGTGGAATCTCATTAAATTAAGGATTTGTCATGGAAAGTAATACTTGCATATTACTTGAACTTGAATATTGAAAATCATGTTTATTTTTTGCTTCTCGTTTTGACCTGAGAGTAACAAGGTGAAGTAAAGGTGTTATCCAATTACTTTAGTAAATCTGAAGCAAGTTGCTGTCACATTCCATTCATCTGTTATTTGCACTCCCCAAGCATGGGAAGAGATTGTGTGTGTCTGTTTCCATTAATGTTGTTTGCATTGCTAATAATGGAGATGCCATACGTTATGTATTTTAAGATAAATTGTACTTGCATTATGGGGCTGTAAATTCTTTAATGGGTTTTAAGCTAAAATCAAACTATTTCTAGCCAACAGCTAACTTCTTTAAAACTATTTCCTAAGATATATTAAGCAGAGACATGAAGTTTAATAAGAATGAGATATTGCTGTGGGATTCGTCCTGTAATGGATGATGCAGAAGGACCCCTAACCTAAATGTAAATTGCTCTCAGAGACGTAAGAGTGATATTAATATGACGTTACGGTAATAATGTGAAATATTAAAACTATCGCGGGTGCAGAATTTAAGTAATGCCTTTTGATGAAGCAAAGAAATGTAAAGTAATTTAACTTCTCTGCTATTTCGGGGATGGTAAAACTACCAGAGTCTACTGGGAATTAAAGTCATCAGGCTGAGGTCACCTGTGGGCCGGAATCTCGAATAGAGGTTTGATTAAATCCTTCCTGTGTGTGTGTGTGTGTGTGTGTGTGTGTGTGTGTGTGTGTGTGCGCGCATACGCCAGCATCGACGGCCTGGTGAAGTTGCGCAACCTGAAGAATCGAATCGGCAAGCTCAACGAGGTCGTGGCCGGCCTCACGGAGAGCAAACAGGAAATGAGCATACAGATCCACGGCCTGGACTCCTCCATCGACACGCTAATGCTTAAGATCAAGGTGTGTGTGTGTGTGTGTGTGTGTCTGCGTCTGCGTAGCCGGAAGCACTTATCCATGTCTGTATTGGGCGGGGTATGCATACTTGTGTGTTCTCACCTTTTAACAGGTTTTCTTGAGTACTTCTCATTTCCACATGATTACACTCAGCACTTAACTGTCTCACAGTCGCCTTGTTGACCTGAAAGAGAGTCTTTCTTTTTTTTGAGAAGCAGACAGCATCGTTAGAATAAATGAACATTGTTTAAAACAAAAAGGTGTAAAATTAAACATGACCTCACCAAGTGATTAGGGTTAGAGATGAAGTCTGACAAGAGGACAGAAGATTGAGTTTCACTGAAGTAATTAAACTCAGCCAGCAGTTAAAGGTGGGTCAGCGATTTTTTTTTAAGTCAGAACACTTTTTGTAATTGTAATTTTTTGAAAAAGATCTGCTAGAGGGAAACCTCCCGTTTAAGTGGTGCCCTAGGGTTGTAAACGAAAGAAAAGACAAAGTAGGACCACCAACATTCAGCCAGTCAAGTCAAGAAGGCATCTCTACTGTCAGTCACATTGTCTGTTTATTCAAAAACCTCCTCCTCTTGCACTAACATTCAGGCCTAGCCTAGACGGCATGGCTTTGAAGGGAACGCTGAAGTGAAGGGCTGTATTTGTTTAGAGTTTTAAAACAGTTTTAAAATGAACTTTTAGCTGAGTTCTCCCAAATTTGCTGACTATACCTATTGTGTATGCAGCCAATTTTATATTTTATCCACTTGGGATTGGATATTTGTTGAGTAAAGTAGTTTTTTTTTATTATTATTATTAAAGTATCTAACTTTGATAAAGTGCTTATACTGATGCTTATTTCATATGAGATATTAAGTACCTACATTAATACATGACCTTAATACTTGAAGGCCAGTGTAATAAGAAGAGGTGGGAATATCAGTAGACAGAGGTAATGAAAGCAAAACATTTTCATAATTTGCAGGTGTAGGCAAAGAGCAGAAACTGAAATCAAAGCACAACTAGGGGACTAGAAAAACAAAGTGCAAGGTAACGTGACTCAGAACTGTACTATTAGCACATGCAAGACTTTGCAAAGACACTATAAAAAAGGAGTATATAAACACACACTAGAGACAAGTCATAGCAGTGATCAGGGGGTATAGACAAGGCGGAGCTGGAGAAAACAGGACGTGTTAATGATGAAGAAGATGAAGAAGCAAGTTTCATTTAGGGCTGGGCAAGATATGATGTCAGTATTCGGATGAATTATGTCCAGATATGCTTTTTTGAGGGTATCATGATTATCGCCAGGTACTTGACACTGACTGACTCCATCGCCGATTGGACGTTAAAATAAATTTGTGTGCCAGATGCTTCGTTGTCTTATTAAACAATGAATTTCTTAGAAAAATATAATCGAAACCACAGTTTTTCGTAGGTTTTTAAAACGTGGCACTACTGTTTTCCTTGCACTTTATTTGCAAACCGAAATATTACGATACATATTGTTAAAAAATGTCTTTAAGTCTCGTGATGATATTTTTGCCATATATTCCACCCCTATTTTCTATTATATAGTTCCTTTCCAAAGCCCAAGGATGCATCACAAAATTAATCACACAAATATTACAAGGAATCTAAAACCAATGTAACACAAGACCCAAACACACCCAAAAAAGCACTTCCGTTAAATCTTTTACTTATTCGTTCAGTTTTTGCATGCCTAAAAAGGTCAAAATCTTGCTACGGTTGTTAAACCATCTCTTTGGGAGCAGCTAACTAAGTGTGTGTGTATTCTCTTTTCTTTCGTTTACACACTCACGCAGGCTGGCAAAGTGATGTAATGAAAATTAGAAATGTAATAGAAATTGTGGAACTAATCAACTTATTTTGACTCTAGTCACTGATCTTTATTAAGTAAGGCCTTTGTATAGCATAGCATATATTGTAGCACAATAAATATAGTAGTTCTCTTAAACATGTCACTGCCTGTTCCTGGACCTCTGGGAGATGCTGAGTGCTGCTGGTGCATATTAACCAGCTCTGAGTCTTCGTTTCGTTAGCCACTGATTCTATTATCCAAATCGATACCATACAGTGTCAAGTGTTAAGCATGATTGGCACCTGGATTGAAGGCCATCACGGATATGTTAAATAGTCATGAATATTAATGTGGATGAGTGAGTCAAGGAGCTGAGGAGTTCTCTGAGGATCAGGTTTGAACCAAGGGACATGGGAGGAAGGAAACCAAGGGATGTAGAAGAAAGAGCAGAAGACTTGAAGGCATGAAGCAAGAGACGTGGAAGGCAGAAGTGAGAGACATGTTGGGAAGAAGCGAGAGACATAGAGGAAATAAGTGAGAGACTTGGAGCAAAGAAGCAAGGGATATAAGGGGAACAAGTGAGAAACATTGGAGGTTAGAACCAAGGGATATGGGAGAGAAGAAGCAAGGGATTTGGAGCGAAGAACTGAGTAATGTGGGAGGGAAGAGGCCAGGGAGATTGGAAGAAATAAACTGAGAGACATGGAGGGAAGAACTGAGGGATGTGGGGAAAATAACTGAGGGATATGGGAAGGACGAGACCGAAGGATATGGGGTGGAGGGGGATAGAGGGATATGAAAGGAAGATCGAGGGGACATGGGAGCAAAGAAACGGATAGATGTAAAGAGAGGAACCGAGTGGCTTAGAGGGAGGAACGGAGGGGTGCAGAAGGAAGAATGGAGGTATGTGGCGAGAGGAACAGAGGGATGAAGAGGTAATGTAAAGGGAAGGATGGAGTGATGAGAATCGACACGGAGGAAAGAACAGACCAATGCAGAGGGAGGAATGTAGATGGAAAAACAGATACATATGAGCAAGAGCGAACAGTTATAGAGGGAATGTAGAGAGGAGAATAGAGCAATGTAAAAGGAGTGAAGGAAGAAAAAATGTAGAGGGAAGGACAGACCGATGCGGAGGGAGGAACGGTGAGACACGGAGAGGAAAATTACAAGATATGGAGGAAAGAAACAGAATCTTCAGTCATCAACTACACAATAGATTCTAGCTTTACCTTTTAGCTTTAATCTGAAATAACCTTCTGCAATAAATATAATATTTTGATTTGTCTGGTTTTAGGGTGTCCCAGTAGCTGTTACCAACTTTACATAACTGTTAATTGGCACCTGCCTTTTATTAAATTAGCTAAGAAAGTGCTTTCTATACATTTTAACATACAGAGAGTTGGAAAAAAGTGTGTGTAACAATATACACTAAATTGTTCGATAAACTGGCAACTCTGTCTATTTTATTTGTGTGTAAATAAAAGTCGTTCTGCCATCTTCTTCTGGTTAGAGCACTGTAATGAGCCGTAGAGAGATGGATCACGAGCATCAGGAGCTGGTGACGCGCTCCGAGCAGCTCCTCAGTCTCATGCAGAAACAGAAGCAGGAGGAGGAGGAGCGCGAGAGACTGCACCACATCCAGGAGGAGATGGAGAAGGAGAGGAAGAGGAGGGATGAAGATGAAAGACATCGCAAACAAGCAGAGGAGGAGAGACATCTGTAAGAGGACGGGGTGGGGGGGTTGAAAAGAAAGGAAAAAAGCGATTAATTGATGGACTTAGATTGGTATGCTAAAGAGTGTGAGAAATTTAAACTGAAAAACAAAAGTAGACAAGGTAGGAAGCAAGGAAAGCTAGAAGAGGAGAAGGAAGGAAGAAAATAGAAGGAGGGAAAACAAAAGAAGGGAAAGAGAAGCATGAATGGAAGGAAGGAAGGAGAGATGAGGAAGAAAAGGGGGGAAAGGGGGACAGAGAAGCAAGTAAGATAGGAAAGAAAGAAGAATAGAAGGAAGGAAAGAGAATAAGGAAATGAAAAGAAGGTAGAATGGAAGGATAGAGAAGGAAAGAAAGAGAGGGAATGAAGGAGGAAAAGAGAAAGAAGGAAGAGAAGAGAGGAAGCAAGGTAAGAAAATGGACGGAAAGAAGGAGGGATGAGGAAGAAAGAGTGGAAAGGGAAGAAGGACAGAGAAGCAAGTAAGGTAGAAAGGAAAGAAGGATTGAGAAGGAAGGGGGGAAGTGAGAAGGAAGGAAATAAAAAGAAGGAAGGTAGGGGAGAGAGGAGGAAAGTAGGAAGCAAAGACTGAAGGAAAGAGAATAAGGAAAGGAAATGATGAAAAGATGAAAGGAAGAAGGCGAGGTAGAATGGAAGGAATGAAGGAAGAAAAGAGAAGGGAGGAAGCAAAGGAAAAAATGGAAGGATAGAAGAGGAGAAGGAAGAAAGGAAAGAGAAGGAGGGAAGAAAAAAAGAGAAGCAAGGAAAGGAGGGATAAGGAAGGAAAGAGTGGAAAGGAAAGAAGGATCGAGAAGGAAGGGTGGAAAGTAAGAAGGAAGGGAATATAAAGAAGGAAGGTAGGGGAGAGTAGGGAGGAAAATGGGAAGCGAAGAAGGAAGGAAATAATAAGGGATGGAAAGAAAAGGATTAAAAGAAGAAAGGAAGAAAAGACAAGGTAGAATGGAAGGAAAGAGAAAGAACAAAGGAAAGAAAAAAGATGGAAGGAAGGAATGAAGGCAGAAAAGAGAAAGAAGGAAGGAAAATGAAGATGTAAAGGAGAAAAAAAAGAAAGGAGAGAAGGAAAAATAAGGAAGGAGAGGAATAAGGAGAGGTAATAATGAAAGAGAAGGTAAGATGTGCTTTTTTTTCTTTTTTCTTTTTTTTCGCTCTCTCTTCCTCTGTATATCTCCGGTTTCTAAAATAATAAGCTAAAATGAATATGACAGCTAAAGTTTAAGAAAAAAAATGTTTGTAAGCCGAAATAAAAATGATGGGGGGGGGGGAAACAAAAACATAAAAATACAAAACTAACTAGTAAGGAAGGAGAAAAGGAATAGTAAGGAAGGGAGGAAAAAAGGCGGACGGGAAGAAAGAAGAATAAAGGAAAGCAGGAAGGAAAGAAAGAACAAAGAAAGGCAGAGAGGTAAATAGATGAGCTTAGACTTGTGAGCGGGAAAGGGAATATATAGGCTTCGAAAAAAAGCAAGTTAAGACAAACAAACCGTTGAATAAATAGGCAGAGACTGGTAGGGAAAATAGATGGACCACAAGAAAATAGAAAGAGCGAGAGAAAGAAACAAACAGACGGTCTTCAAATGGTGAGGGAGAAATAAGACAGATAGGCTTAGAAAAAAGATGGAACAAGGAAGAATAAGGAAAGGAGATAAATAAATGTGCATATATTAGGGAGGAAAAAAAGACAAAAGATGGATATGCTTAGAAAGGAAGTAAGATGGTTAGCTCTAGAAAGAAAAGAAGAATGGATGAACAGGCCTGGATGTATAGACTGATAGATAGAGATGGATAGAGAGGAAGATAGACTGACTCACTTTGCATGCTTTGCCATTCCTGTCCTCTGTTCAAGGATCATAAAGTCTTTCTCACGGGCTCAAAGCTCTCAGTCTCCGTCTCAAATCAGCGCCTCTGAATGCCAGGCATTTGGGACGAGGCCAATGGCCGCATCCCTGCCTCACGGCCAAGCCCGGTCTCTTAGTAGTGCCCTTCCTCGTCAATAAAGGGCACAGCAGAGGAGCATAACTGACACAGTAATTGAGTCAGCGGAGATGGAGCGCAGCCACATGAGGAGTTATTGATAAAGTCATGCGCCCCGTAAAGTGCGCAAGAGCGAGAAGGATGACGTGACGGGATTCTGACGGCCTTTGAAGTGTCTCTGTGGCGCCCCTCTCTCTGATCTTTCTTAACCCATCCATTTAATACCTTCCCTCATCCCTCACTTTCTTTATCATGTCAATTAGATTTGTCCTCCCACGCAAACATAAAATATTGTGCATTTATTTCGTGTTTTGTGTCTCCCCAACCCAGGAAAGCGGAGATGGAGGTGAAGAGGAAACGGGAGGAAGAGGAAAGGAGGAAGAGGGAGGAAGAGGAGAGGAGATTGCAGGTGTGACACATGAGCACTTCAGCAGAAGTGGCCTTTCTAGCTCAGTCATCAGTGTGCTGTTATCCGTTCCCCTCTGCTTGATATCTGAGCAAACTCAGCCAGGCAGGCAGGCAGCGTGATGGATGCTTTTTCTGCTCATCTGCTATCTTCTACCACTTCTTACTCCATCATCTGTGCTTTTTAAAAAAAAATTGAACAACTCGTTTTCTCCACAGCTGCCATTTCTTCCTCTTTTCTCTCCCTCGTTTGCGCTCTCTTCCTCTGTATATCTCCAGTTTTATTATAATAAGTTGGAAAATGTGACAACTAAAGTTTACATAAAAATACAAAATCGCATCAAGAAACACAAAAATACAAAACGAACTAGGAAGGAAGGAGAAAAGTAAAAGAAAGTAAGGAAGGAAGGAAGGAGGAAAGGGAGGAAAGAAAAGGAAGAAAGAAGGAAAATAGAAAGAGGAAAGGAAGGAAGGAAGAAAAGAGGCAAGAAAGAAAGGATGAAAGGAAGGAGGAAATGAAAAATAGGAAAGTGAGGAGGAAAGGGGAGAATGGAAAGAAGTAAGGAAGGAGGAACAGAGGAAAGGAAAATAAGCAGGAAAAAAATAATAATGAATGAAGGAAGGAGCTAAGAAAGGAAGTAGGACATGAAAGAAAGGAAGGAAGGATGGAAAGAGGAGTAAATTACATATTTTCTTTTTTTTAATTACTTTACAAAAAACCAAAGTAAATATTAAACTAAATGAAAAGATTAAAAAGTGACCATTAATATGACACTTAAAATATATACAAATAAAATATGCTTATTAAAAATACGTCTTCTCTGAAAACTATCTGTAATTTCACAGGGAAAAGTTAAATTATATATATATATATATATATATATAAATAAATAAATTTAAGAAACTGGTAAAAATACACAATTTTTTGTATTTTAACTTTCTCCATTTTCTCTCCTCTCTCTCTCTCTCTCTCTCTCTCTCTCTCTTTCTGAGGCTGCTTTACTCCATCTGATCAAACTTCTGTCCTGAGGCATTCGGCCTGGGGCATCTCTATTTTTCCCTCTCTCCCTCTTATTCCCTCTTTTTTCTTCCCCTCTATCAAAAGCATAATCTCTTATTTAACACGCACTCCGTAGCCTCCTCAGGCTCTCTAAACACTTCCTCAGCATGGCTGTTGTAAATCACGAGTTCTCACCTCAGGAACACTCTCAGCACTTTCTCTGTGTCATGATCTTAAGCCATTAGATCAGAGTGCTTTATGCCCTGTTTTTGTGTACTTTGAGAAAGTATAAAACGCAGTATGAATGCTAAAATTGTGGAGTAGAGTTGCAGCTTAATGTTCTCTCAAGTGTCAGACATCCAAGTATACATGAGCTGGGTGAGGGGGTGGATATACACTCTTAGAAAGAAAAAAAAAAGTTCTTTAGATGGGTAAGGGGGTTTCTAAGCGTTTTAAAAGGGTTCCACTCTGATAGGGAAACCCTCTGTTGTAGGTTTCTCTGTTCATAGATCCTTTAAGTGTTCCCTCAGAGGGACAAAGTGAAGAACCTTTTAAAGAACTTTTTAATCTTTCGTTCTAAGGAGGAGAAAGAGACTTGGAGAGGCATAGATACACAGGCTCATAAATAGAGAGGCGTTCGTAGATCATTGATGGACGATAGACGGATAAATGAGAACTGAAAATGGTGGATGGAAGGCAGGTGATCAGTCACTGATTGAGTCATTCGAGCTTGAAAGAATAAGGAACCGACCATATTATTATTATATTATATACGTTTTCTCTTAAATTGTAGAGTAGAGCTGCAGGTTAGGAAAAAAAGGGTTTCTCAAGGGTTCTTTGGATATTTAATGGTTCTAGTTGTCTGAACGGGTTGCACTTAAAACCTTTTCTGAAACGGGAAGCCTCTGTTTTAAACCCTTTAGGGTGCTAGATGAAACTTTTTTCTAACAGTGCATGCCTGGATAGATGGTGGGATAGAGACAAAGATATAGAGAAATAAGCCAGAAGACAGCACAGAGTCAGAGACAGAGTAATTCAGAGACAGTCGACAGATAAATGACAACTAAAGATGTAGACATTGGTGGATAGAAGGAGACAGGCAGGTGTTTGGAGCTGAATGAATGATTACAGTTTAAGAGGGGAAAAAAGTAGATAAACAAATAGCGAGTCACTTAGAGTACAGCTGTCCGATCAAGCATCAGGCCTGTTTAGAGGGATGGAGGAATGGAGATTTGGGGAAATGGAGAAAGCCCCACTTTTAAGGCATCTTTGATTAAGGTTATGCAATGGGCTGAACCACTCTAAAATTAGAATATTTAAGGAAGGAATAGGAATAAGTCAATTGAGAAGCGTTTGTGATTAAAAAAAATAAAAATTATTAGAAACAATCTAGATCTAATTGGAAAACGCAAAGATCTTGATCACTCTAATTCTGTTTATTTGTCTTAATTGCTATTCTGTAGCTTTTTTGTCTGTGGGACTAATAGTGATTTTTAATTGTTCGAAGTGCGTGCGGGCGGGGGTGTGCATGTGCGGGGGTGTGCGTGCGTGTGTGGGTGTGCGGGTGCGGGTGTGGGTGTGTATGAGATGGAACAGAGCCAAAATCACAGGAATGAAAATGTAAAAAAGAGTCAAGATTAATAGGTGGTTAATTGCGGTTTCATTCAAAATCACAAATACAGGCTGGATGAAAAGATGCAGTATGTGGTCTGTAATCATGCACTGATAGATGTAAGGATTGAGACACGTGGCTTTGTTAAATATATTTTTGATAATATTTTTTTATTTAATTTCTTAAGGCGTTGTGCAGAATATATTGTGGAGCACCAACAATAAATTATTATTATTTATTTATTTTAAAGTACTGAAGGTCACCCTGTCTAAGGCTTGGCCACACTCTTTTTTTTTTTTTTTTTTTCAAAATATAACACCACATCCATTTTTTCACTCCTTCCCACAATTCCCTAACTCCATACCTCCATTTCTTTTCTATTTTTTTTCCTTCACGGGTGTTGTCAGGACTTCAGATTACTTATGAAGTGTGAAGGTAGAGTTGGTGGCCGTGTCTTACCGCTCTCTCTCTCCCTCTCTCTCTGCATTATGGAGGATGGTGATCTGTAGTGGATGTGCGCTATGACGGTGGTTATTATGTAGCTTCCTCTCGTGAGTTATGACGCTCCGGACAGCCGAGTCGGCTGGGAACGTCTGTGTCTGATAAATCTGTAGCCGCTGCAGTTCATTTTTCAATAGAGCGGACAGGAGCTCTCGGCTCCTGTTGAGGAACACACCACCCGGTAGACTCGCGCTTCTCAGCCTTTTATCGCCTGTGGCGAACTTTTTAAAGTTTACGAGCTCTCTCAGCCCTTCGCTTCCCTCCATTCACTCACTTCCCACAGAGAAGACCGCAGCGAGTGTAAATGCACAAATCTGTTCTGGTAAAGCAGAAACAACAAAGCTGGCCACAGGTGGTCTCAACGTTGAAACCCTGATGCTTAGCAAACCATGGGCTTGAGTTAGAGTTTGGAAAATCACAATATTTCAGATGATGCATTAGAAAATCTCAAATTGGTAAAGCCCTAAAGTTAATCCTAAAATTTGTGTGTTGAAAAAGAACAATATGTCATGACTAACAAGTAGTGGAAACTTGACTAAGACTCAGAATTAAAAATTGATCAAGATACAAGGAATTTGACACAAACACAAAATTATATTAAAAGTATAATTTTTTTTTTTAAGTTAAAATAATAGTGTGTATGTGAACATGAAAAGTAGTGAAGATTAGAATATCTACTAGTTTTGCAGTATGTAGAGTATTTACTATGCAAATTGAACGTTATGGTTCAAGTATTGTAATTATAATACGTGCATATATAAATATCAATACATTTACGATTTATTTGTCAGCCGCCCTTTACCCTGTCCATCAATGGAAAGGGACCACCGTAGGACCACCGCTGACCAGATGTTATTTGAGTGGTGGAACATTCTCGGCACCGCGGTGACACTGACATGGCATGATTACAAAGTGACCTACATGATAGACGTACAGTATCTGATAAAATGACCAATGAGTGTAGATACAAGGTTAGGTGTATCTAATAAAGTGTGTCCAATTAGTGTGTGTGTATATAATTTACGATTTTGGGTGAGACAAACTTCCATTACACATTAGCTACAAAACTAAAAAAGCAAACGGTCGGACACCAAACAGCTTGGCTGATCGACTTCATTTGTGATAAGTGGAAAATTGTGTGAATTAGATTTTCTGCTGAAATATTCCTGTGTTTCCCTTAAAATAATGAGTAATAAATAAGTATAGTTGTATATAAATTATTATATATAAAAGTCTATACATTAGTGTGTTGCCTTTGCTTTGGTAGGAGGAGATGGAGCGTCAGCTGGAGGCGGAGCAAGAGGAAGAGGGGGCCCGGCAGGCGGTACTGGCGCAGGAAAGGCGGGATCGAGAGCTGGCTCTGCGAATTGCTCAGAGTGAGGCCGAGCTTATTCCTGAGGATGCGGGAGACGGCGGACTCCGCAGGTGCACACACTTTTTTCTTTTTTTTCTTTCTTCCCAAGAAGAGTCTTTTCCTTAGGGCTGTTTTATTGCGTGCTGAGCAATATCAGACGTTCCAGATGAGAGTTTCGGCGTGTGTTTGAAGGAATCACAGCTTTCTCATTCTCCAACAAACAAAACTCATTTTATTTGACACTTTATTTGAAGGGCATCCACATTGGATTGCATTTATAAGGATTGCATAAATCTTTTATAAAGCACTGCTGGAGGATTTATGAAAGGCGTATATGAAATGTCGCAAGGTAACGTTAGAGGTTTTATGTAATATGCCTTTGTATTTACATGAAAAAGAGAAGAAAGAAGAGGCCTCTATGATAATTCATACCTCTTCTCTCTTTCATGTTAAAGACAAAGCCACATACTAAAACCTTTAATGTCTCCTCACGAGACATAAGCCTTACAGAAGTCTTCTAGCATTGCTTTAATAAAAGATTTATGCAGTGCTTATGAATGTGTTATGAAGGTACCGTCAAATAAAGTGTGACTGTAGCGTGACACATAAGGGTACTTGTAATATATTTCACGGTACATAGCAATTAGCTACATAACCGCAATATAATATTTCGTCCATATTGTGCAGTTCTAACCCACCAGCCTCTCATCTGGTTATAGTAATCTGGTTTTGAGCAACTAGTATGTATTTACACAAGTCATAGTTGTGAATAAGGTAACACTTCAGCAGCTCGTTGGTTTTGAACAGGGCTGCCATCTCGCGGAAAAGCGTTGTCTGTCTGAAAAACATTTTAACCACTATCTTTTTTTCTTTTTTTTCTTTCCTCTCAGTAATGGCAGTGTCCCATCATCCCCCGAGAGAGCAATGTAAGATATAGAAAGCCCTATTTATCATTTGACCTTTTAACTCAGCCTAACCTGTGCCCAATCAGACCCCATAAAACCCATGACCCAGCATGCATCACCAGTCTGCTCATCAAACACCCATCTTGAAATGCTTCCCACTAACGCATAGCTATTAACATCAAAACATTGTCAGAAGCGTAATTAAGAACAATCAGAGATCTTCAGATTTTCAGATTCCAGACTTTGCGATAATGGCAAAGAGATAATTCACGCAAAATCAGGGAAAAGCAATCGATCTTTTCCCGGCTCAAATTCTGTCCATCGAAGCACTCTATAACCCTGTTTTCTGTTTTTGCAGTGTTCCTGAATCACAAATACTCAAGGGCTTGACCATGTAGGTTATGATCTCATTATTATATCTCTTTAGCCACTTTACAGCCACTGTTTACTTTAATTTCACATGCAGTGGGGTCCAAAAGTCTGAGACTACATTTAAAAAATCTGGGATCTTTTTTCATTGCCACTGTATGGCACTCTAAAACACTTTGCTGAAACTGGATCAGTTGTATCCAAAGCACGATCAGGC
>JAOUQW010000023.1:3255350-3266977 GCA_028565825.1 Olivaichthys viedmensis
TGTGTGTGTGTGTGTGTGTGTGTGTGTGTGTGTGTGTGTGTGTGTGTGTGTGTGTGTGTGTGTGTGTGTGTGTAAATTAATACTGTTAACGAAAAAAGTAGAAAACAAAAACTAGCATTGAAAGAAAATCCTCACTAAAGAATAACACTATAACAAAAACAAAACAGAATTATGGAGAAAAAAACTTTTCACCCTTTTCACCAAATACTTGAGTCTGTACCCAGGATAAATGATGGGCTCGTGTGGAGAAGGGTGCCATCATCATGGGTTTTTTCACGCAAACGAATTTCTTCCAAAACACAGAATTTGTTTAATAGTTATTTAATTTGTTTTTCTTTACTCTTGCTCAACACTGATTAATAGATCAGGTGAAGCTTTCGGGTCGAAGCGTCTCACTACATACACTGAATTATGTTTGAATGCCTTCTTCGCTCCGTATATTCAGAAGGCTTTCCCTGTCCTTTGCAGACCACAACATCTTGAAACAGGAAGTTATGTGACAAGTTCAACCAATCACGTTGATTGACTCCCCCAGCCCCGGAAGCGGATCGCTTTCACACATGGTGCGGTCTGCACCCGAGTTTGCTCGACACGAACCCCAGACCACTGGTTTCACATGAACCAGAGACTGGTTCCCTTTCACACTTGATTAAATGTACTCAACCTCGGGCCTGGAAAAAAGTGCAAGTGTGAAAACGCTTTTAGCGTTTGTATTTTTCAGTGCCTTAATATTACCAGGTTCTATCTGCCATTCAATCTTAACCCAGATAGAACCTTACAGTACTACGGTCACTTGGTGTCTGTTGATTCAATTGATTTAAGCAAATTTAAGCGTTCCCGGGATAGGCATCCACCGCAACCATGACCAGAATAGAGCACTTACTGAGGATGACTGAATGAATTAATGACATTTTTAAAACCATAATAACCCTGGGTTGTGTGTGTGTGCGTGCGCGCGTGTGTGTGTGTGTGTGTGTGTGTGTGTGCTGCTATGAACGTTTCAAAGATTTAATAACGTGCTCAATATTTTATTCTGGTTTTCTGAGCCAATCGTATTTGAGCATTGTCTTTGCGCTGTGTCTGAATCACGGCTATTATAAAATTGCTTCCCTGTGTTGGGCTTTGATTCATGGAAATTTGCATGGATGTTATTATACTTGCCCTGCGTGACTTCCTTTTTTTGGTAGTGACTGAATGAACATTGTCCAGGACCCTAGTTTGAAATTCCAGAACTCCTGATGAATCTCCGATGTGTGTTGAACGGGGTTTGAAACTGATGGCAGAAGCGCAAGGACGAGAGGGAAATCGAGGTGTGAGTACAGTATGTTGGAGAGAAAAAAACCCAGGGTACCATCAGTTGGAGATAAAGAGGGAGTGCTGTGGTGGAGTTTCTTCAGTAGATGGCGCTGTAGGGCAGTAGATGATCATAGTGACGATGCCGAGAACTCGGGTCTCTAAATCAGTGACTCATTCTGCGTGTTCTCTCGCAGATAATGGCTCCCCTTGAGAAAGTAAAGCAACATGGCTGAAGCTTTACCTTTCCGCAGTGAGGGGGGACAATTTGTACAGAATCTCTGGAGGAAGCGAGGGTCAAGTGCTTACATCAAAGGCAAAGTTACAGCTGGTGAAACCTGCATTAGTTCATCCTTCCCTCAGGAATTCTGGTCTTTAATGGCTCTTATAACTGCCAGTAATACTGCAGTAATGACAGTAATGCACTGTTGCAGCACGGCTGAATGAAACAGGTCAGTTTTATCTCGTCGTGTGTATGTGTGTGCTGCCTTCATCGTGTCATACAGGGAAGAAATGGCCAAGGAAATGTCTGAGCTTCTGGCTAGGTGGGTAGAGCAGCTCGATTCGCCTCGATAGACCTCCCGTCATCACAATCTACAAGAATCAGCCCCAAACAAACCCCTCAAGGGCGATTAATTGGAAATTAATCAGAAATTAATTTGGGGGTTAATTCCAATCTTACGCTGAATGCAACCACAGGACGGTCTTTCCATCCTGACTTTTAATGAATACATGAATGAAGTAATTAATCAATCTGTTAATCGAACCAGTTGCATTAGTCCTGATTAATTGGTGTTGTAATAATTGTTGAAGGAATTACACCGCGGTTTGTGTGCATGTTGTCATTATTCACTACAAGTTATTTCCCATTAGGTTTAGTGCCCATTCCTTTCAAAAGATGAAGGATGAACGTGAACCGCCTGCATGTTTTCACCAATTTTCGCATCACCATCATTTCCAAATCGCTTTACAATATCTTTGTGATATTGAATTAAAAAATGTGCATATGATTTTGTTTATCTGCATTTGCTTACACTCTTAGGAAAAAAAGGTTCTTTGGTTTGTTCCTTTGGGGGGAACCCTTAAAAGATTTTGTGTTGAACCATACAACAGAAGGTTTACATTTACAGCAGACGCTCTTATCCAGAGCGACTTGCAACATAGCACAGGGTCAGCCATGATGAGGTTAAGGGCCTTGCTCAAGGGCCCAACAGTGGCAGCTTGGCGATTCCGAGGCTTGAACCCACAACCTTCTGATCAGTAGCCCAGAGCCCTAATCAGAGACGGCTTCAAGTAGAACTCGTTAAGGAAGCTAAGAACGCTTAACTATACAACGAACCTTTGAGGAACCCTTTTTTCTGAACGAGATAAAGAACCCTTGAGGAACCCTTTTAAAGGGGGGAGAATCTTAAAAAAAAAAAAAACAACACACCTATGGTTTTTAAATAGGGCTAGTTCTTGTATTGAAGATACAATATATAGCAAAGATGCAATATAGCTAGCTAACTAACTAAGGGCACCTTCAAAATGCATACACTACCTGTGAGGTTGTGTCACAGATAGCTAAATTGAACCATGGGAACAACTTCTAGAACTTTATGAACATAAATATAACTGGATAAGGACAGAACACAGAGGTAGTTATGATATTTTAAAATAGTCATGCCAGTATCCCATAAACCCAACTATCGCGACATGTCTAGTTTTCCATACGTCTTCTTCACTTATCCAGGAAAGAAGGACTTCTGAGCTCCACCATCATTAGACAATAAGAAGTGCAGCGTATTGATTCTCAGGGTGTCCATAAAGACGGAACTCAACTTTCCATTTCCTATCCCGCTCTCTGCCAGGGAGCCGAAAGTGACCCCGCAGTAGATATTTTTAAGCCTGTTTAGAGAAACAGTGAATGAGCGACATTAACAAGCGTCTACGAAGTTAATTCCCTGAGCTAAAAGGCTTCAGTGGGCTGCCAGTAAAGCCTAGCGGAGGCTCAGCCAGGGCGAGGAGGTGTGCCAGGTCACTGTCTCCTCTCTTTCTAACGCATCTCAAGTTTTGTGGATCTTTAAATAGCCATTAAAGTGTTAGGCCAGGCTCAGAGATCAGCAGATGTCATCTACCAAAAATGATTAGAGGGTGGGTGGATGTAGGCGGCCACTGTGATCCTATAATTTAGAGGTGTAAGAGGAAGAGAGGAAGGCAAGAGAGATCAAGCACAGAAGTTTTGAGTGTGTCTATGTATGCGAGCATGACCACTCTTCTTCCTTCTGAGCTGCAGAATGCTGTAAAGGTTAAGTGAGGTGACTGGACGCCTCCTTTATGTGTTTATAATCATAATAACCATCCAGTTATCAAACCACACCACCTATTTCTGACCCCCATTTGCTCCAACCATACATAGTAGAGTCGTCCTTATGTGTTTTGAATTGCACCCAGAGGTACCAGCTTAATGGACCCCACTAACCTCTTATTCTTTCCCTTTTAATACCTGCCTATAACATAAATCTAGTTACACAATCAGTGACTTTGTTCTTCATAACTGAGATTCACTCCAAGCAGGTTTTCCACCTCAAAGCTGCATGTCTGTGCTGTATCTAAATGTTGTGCTTTTTATTTTTTGGGGGTGGGGTAATGGCAGGGGTCTGCAGGTGCAAGCCACGAAGGCTGTGGCCGGCACCAAGAAGCACGACCTCAGCAAGTGGAAGTATGCAGAGCTCCGAGACGCCATCAACACTTCCTGCGGTAAGACATGTCCATTCAGGCACAGCCAAGAAAGACAGTGGCCCATTTTTCAAGTGCTGATCTAGAATCAGCCACGTCTTAGTTGTGTTTATTCAGATTTGGAAAGGTTGTCATTTGAAGGCTAATCATAATCAAGAAGTGACCAGTGATGGCTTGGGATCTGATTTGCTCTGCCAGCACTAAGTCCCACCTCTTTTTTACTGTTGCTTTGTAAAATCCATCAATAGGTTTCCTATTGGTGCAGTTACAAGCATAAAAAAGACAGAATTTGTATTTGGAGCATTGGTGTGTTTATTGTGTTTGAGAGTACCTTATTATTTCCTGGCCATTGTGACTAACTGTTGTATCCAAATAATTCAACACCCGCTGGTGTGCACTGATGTTGATCCAGGAAACACTGGAAGCAAAAATCCATGACTCGTCCCAAAATGCTGCAGAAATTTTGCAGATAACGCCCTGATGAATGTATAGTTATTTCCACGTAAATGTATACTTTTTCGGGTTTTCCCGTGTTGGTCATAGTAATGTGAGCATTGGTGAGTATATTCTGAGGCACTCTGACAATATGGCACTAAGGAGGACAAGACTGACCCCACAGACAGCTCATCTAGCCATCTGTCTTACGCCAAGCAATTAGTAACAGATGGCAATGCTGGCATGCTTGATCCTGCCCTCGATCCTGTCAAGCAATTTAAGAAATTACAGCAAATCTATCCAACGTTATTGACGAAGACCAGAGACCACTATCACAAAGTTTCAGGCTGACGCATTAGAGCTGAAATATTTTGAAAAGAGAAGTACCTTAGTAGAGAGTAGAGTTGCTTAATGAACACCCACCTACCTGCCAAATGAGGGTAAAGATTTTGGCACTGGCAGGTAACTCTGTTCGTTTACTGGCCACAAAAGTGCATATTACTGTAAAATGTGTAATCTGTATTTGTAGTATGTTTCCTTGCGTATGTGCATAGGTATGTAATTTGTAAAAAAAAAAAATAATAATAATAATAAAAGCATAAAAATAAAAACAGCAAAAAAAAAACAGGTGCTTCAATGAAAAGCAGTGGACAGCTTTCGGGTGGCTCGGGTATGATGACCTAGTTAAAGCTAAATTGCACACACTCAGACACAATGTTGTTGCAGAAATGAGTAGTACGTTTGCTTCAACAACACAGAATAATAAAGTAGTAAATTAATTGATTTATTTATATTCTATAAATAAGTAAATGTAAAAAAAATATATATATTTATACAGTTACATTTTGGGTGGAAATGTTTTGGCTGGTGAAATAAAATTGCTGGCTAAACTCAGTTACTAAACTCAAACAACTCGTTGCAATGGTTGGTGAGCTAGAAAGTTGCAATGCAATGCAAAAAGTGTTGATGTGGTGTCAAGATAAAACTATTGTGTGTTGAATATTGCGGAATATCATATATACCGATTATAAGCTCATGCCTAGTGCCGGATCCTTTTCATCAGCTCTGTTTGCAGCTGTGTTGTCCCAATTTAGGGGGAAGCTCTAAAAAGATTTACTAGAGTGGAGACTAAGACGCTGCCTTGCTCTTGACTTGCTGCCTTCTGACCTTAGTGAGGATGTAAAGGAAACGATGCGGCTGGTGGTAGCCCATAGCTGCAAGGAATGCACTAGCAAAGCAAAGGGTGCCCTTATTTATTGAACATTATCAGTGTTCAACAGTAGTTGAAAATGATCACTGGGCACCATATTACTGCAGTCTATCTGGAGGAATTGCACCTCCTTTCACTCGTTTTCCACCCACTAACAAATTCCCCGTGAGTAATCAGAGCTCTTGAGTTAAGAGCCCAGCCAATGCTGCGGGAAACAGGAACCCAATTTTGGGGACGCCGACAGCTCGAATTGTGGCCTGATCCACACATTTCTCTTTCCCCCTTTTTTTCCCCTTTCTCTCCCCTTTCTCTCATCACTATCTTTCTCGTCTCCTCCTTAAAGATATCGAGCTGTTGGCCTCATGCCGAGAGGAGTTCCACCGCAGGCTGAAGGTCTACCACGCCTGGAAATCAAAGAACAAGAAACGCAACACCGAGTCCGAGCAGAGGACTCCCAAATCGGTCACGGACTTTGGTAAGAGCGGGTTCCGCACACAAACCACACCACATAGGAGCCATGGGCTTTTAGCAGGGTTAGCTGATTTCAGAGAAGGAATATAAAAGAGAATTCTTAATACTTAATACTTGAAGCTATCTATTGTGCAAAAGTCTGTGTAAAGATGATTACAGCGATTAGTGTTTAAAGTAACTCAAATTAGGCCAATTTGATATTGTTCCAGGTAAGATGTCAGAATAGATGCTCTAAATAACAGATCACAAATGTGTCACATGAGAACTACACAAAACTACCTTACAAAGAGTTTAAAGGGTATTCGTCCTGAAAAAATGTTCATGACTCCCCATATTTGGCCTTTAGAAGAGAAACTCGTATCATATTGAATCAAATCATAAAAGAAAGGAAGCAACTGCAGCACAGGATGTGGAACTGAAGATCTAAAATCGCAATGGTGGATCAACTCTCAGACATATGAAGCCTCAAATAAATAGAGCCAAAAAAAATCCTTATGGTATCTCAAAAGGCAGGTCCGTTCTTATTAGGGGACGCTTTGATTGGTTGGATTCACTATTGTAGCATATCCCTCAGTTAATTGCTTTTTATTTGCGAATCGTTTCCGCCTTCTATTGAACGATTTGGCTTTGCTCATGAAAAATTCATTGTGCTGTGCGTGGGTATGTGTACATGCAGTTTGTGTGGATGTGTATATGCGCGTGTCACCCAGTAATTACACGCTCCTTTCATCTGGCAGTTTCCAAAATTAAGCGAGACCATCTGTCAACATAGCGGATAGTTCTCTTTTTATTTCTGCGGCCAAATAACTTCTCTGGCAAATCTACACAAATGCACACAAATGCAGGCCTCGCAGAGCAATGCTTTTTTCTTTTTTTTTTCACGTAACTGAAGAACATGGATCCTTCCTTGTCTACCTGAAATAGTCAGGATTTTAAATAATAAAATGAAGGTTTTAAATCAAGAATGATCAAGGAAATTTGCCAGGGTGATGTATCTGAAAAAGAATCCAGGGAGTAACTGCAGTGTGTTCTTCAGTAATAATGGTAGATGTAGTAAAAAATTGTAGCGTAGTAAACACCGTTTCCAGAGAAACGGGGCGTTTCGGACAAAGGTCCTTCATCAGCTGTGCAAGCAAAGCGCTTCTCAGAAACCTCCTACAGCCTCAGAAGCACATGAGATGAAGCTGATGAAGGACCTTTTGTCTTATATATTTTTTGTAATTTTTAATATATATATATATATATATATATATATAAAACTAACATATACTGTATATAAAGATATAATTTTACTCTGTCAATACATATGATTATTTAAGAACACATTATTTAAAACAGACAAAATTAATTTTAGCTGTTTAAGAAATGTATCATCGAATTATTTTCAAATAGTTGACGCCATATATTTCATTTAAATGGTAAGACATATTCTCCTAGCACACACTGTTACTTGTTATCATCTTTTAATGACGAACACCTGATATTGACTTCATTATCACTATAATTATGGTCCTCTGTGTGGTATGCGTTATCGTCCCTACTGCCTTCAATCAGTAAGAACCGACGTTGTTTGACTTATTAGTGAGCATTGACAGAGTCTTGTTTGAACAATATAATTTGGAAAATTTTGTATTAGATTCTTATAGCTGATGAAAGAAAAACAGCTCTTGCGAGTGGACTCGGCTTATAAGCCGTTAGCTGTATGTCTGTGGCGGGAGTCACCATGGTGATAAAGAGGATGCAAAGGCGTGCAGCTGTACCTGGCTATTTACAGAGCGGCTATGTTTATGCGTGCTCAGCACACGTAATAATGCCGCTTTTTATGGTTGTTATTATCAGATCCTCTTTGATGAAAGAAGAGAGGACAGATGGACAGATAACAGGGCCTTATGGGCCGTAATGTGTACCAGAGGGAAGAGGTGCAACCTGCACACCAGACATCAATTTCTCTCTCTTCACTCTCCGATACCCATTCAATCCACGCAGTTGTTTTGCTTTATGGTAGGGTCACTGAGTCCACTACCAAGCAAATTTTTTTAATTAAATTTTTTATTTCATCATTTATAAAGAACCAACATAATTTGTTAAATGATATTTACGAAGAAAAAAGTCGCATCGTTCTTCACAGATGTCAAGTCGTAAGACTTTGAGTTCTTATTGGCTCAAAGCAGTACAGACAAGAAGTCAATGCGAGGTGTAATGGCTGGTTTATGGGTTTTTTCCCAAAACGAACTCTGGAAAGCCCAGAGCGTTCATGGCTTTTCACAATAAGTAGGAGGATCCTAGCTGTCTATCAAAAAAGGAGGGTGGGTAGTAAACAGCAAGGCATCATATGTGAAATCGCAGGTTTAATAAAATGTCGGCGTCATGTTGTGAGGATGTTGTGACATCATCTGAGGAGGACGATACAGAATCGCACCGTCTAATAGGAAACATTTATTTGAAAGCATGTTCTGAATAAATCGTTGACACGTATTACAGTTTTAAAGCGGAACGCTTGTATGACTCATCTCTTGTCAGTGGGCAAACTACCTATAAATGGGCTATTTTACAAAAATGTAGGTAGCCGTTAATCTACAACAAAAATCCCGCCAGTTTCCGCCCCTCACAAGACACTACTAGCCAGTCACTGAGGAGGTGGGCGGGCAGTTCGGACACTTCAGTTTTGAAGAGCGACTTTTCCGAACTACCATACCACACCGAGCTCCAAAGGTGTCAGAAGCCGGCTTCTGAAGGAAGCATAAATCAAGCTTTAGTCGTGAAGAGACAACAACAATTAACACTGTGTGTTAGGAGTATACACCTGTTGGCAAGGGAATACATGGCATCACAACCATTTAAAAAATTAAAAAATAAAAATTCCAGTAAATCGTCTGTGAACAGGATATTCATAATTCATTATATAAAGTCATTTCTTAAACAGCAAAATCATTGATTTCAGTTTTAAATAATATATTCATGAATAACAAATATCAACTGAGTAAAATGTTGAATGATGTTTTTTTTTATAACTGACTCTTAGACTATTTGTTTCTTCAAACCAGCCACACATTAAATCTCAAACACTGCATTTATTTTGCCAGTGTCTCTCATGCTGTTGTTGTCACACTTTTATATGAAACATGCACAAGATGTGAAGATGAAAATACATAACATGCGGCTCATTTGTTTGTAGGTCGTGCGCAGCATGTGATAAATTTGTGTAAGTGGCTCTTGACGGTAACATAACAATGCTAACAGCTGGGCTGCTCTCAATAACTGCGCTGAACCACTTGTACCCTTCTCTGCTTTGGACTCCCTATCTTCCCAGTGTTCCCTGGCTTCTTGCTAAAAAATAATCTGGTGGACACTGAAGAGACTGTTCATTTTTGCATGCAAAATAAAAGTTTTAACAAAACCAAAAAAAAAAAAAACCAGGTTTTAAAACTACCATATGGTGTTCTATAATAGTAATGTAGTTATGCAAGTGAACATGTAAGGCCATGCAAAGTAATGCGAATGCTAAGAGTCAGCGTGTCAGCATTGGCTACATTAGGATGAGGATGATGATAATAAGCTTTATTTGTGTAGCACTTTTGTCATCCCCAAGGTCACATTACACAAAAAAAAAACATCTACATTTATTCATTCGGCAGATGCTTTTACACAAAGCGACTTACAAATGAGACATAATTTAATCCAAGCACAGAGCTGAGCATGTAAGGATTTCGTACAAAAGGCCTAACAGTGGGATTTGAATTTATAGCACAAAACCTTAACTGCGGAAACAATGCATACAGACAAATTACTCTGTCAAAATGTAGACATTCATGCTAAATGAACTACCGGATACAAGAATAAAACGATGCATAGGAGCTTATTTATAATGACAAAGGAAGACAGGGGGAGGGGTGCTAGGTTGGGATGAGAGTGCTCTAGCATTGTGTGAAGAGACGCGTTTTGACCCGAGGATTATGTCTGGATCTATTGTCTTCGCATAATGTCTGGTGTATCGATCCTGACAGAAATATAATAGGTTTATGAACTTGGAAAAAGGCAGGCAAGTTAATTAAATTGCACTTGATCGCTTCGCCCTGCTCTTTCCGTAGACGTGCGTCAGAGAGAGAAGTCCACCAATTGACTTCTTGTTAAAGCGCAAAGCCGAAGGCTTACATTTACATTTGTTCGCTTGGCAGATGTTTTTATCCACAGCGCAACGAGGCGGAGTACAATTTAAGCCGACACCGATACAAGGGCTGTCATACTGGGTTTTCACCAACTGACCACAAGTGCAAGATAGCAGGAAGAACAAGGAGTCACAACTAAACACACTTGCGCACACACACACTCGCACAGAGGCACATGGAGACGGCCAATCACAGCTAAACATGAGGGTTGCAGTAAGTGTTACAACTCCAGAATGCCACAAACACTAGACATGAAGTAATCTGTTAAACTCCAACCGATACCCTCTTGCACTCTTTAAAAAAAAAAAAAAAAAGGGCTGATTGGATAGTTAAAGGTTCTTAGCTTTCCTAAAAGGGTTCTACTTGGAACTATTTCAGGTAGGGAAACACTCTGTCGTAGAGTTCCACATAGAATCTTTAAAGGTTTCCCCAGAGGAACAACCGAAGCACCTTTTAAGGAGTGTACAAGTCGAAGATCGGCTCGCTCAGGAAATAGTATTCGAGCACTGATTATTGAAAATGACGTGCATCTCCTCAGCCGTCCTTATTTGGAAATGAACCAAGATCAATTACCTTATCATTATTCGATCATCATTAGTAGCTATATACTGATACACTCTTTAAAAAATAAAGGTTTCATCTAGTCCTCTATGAAATTTATTTGGTTTGTTTCTCTGGGGGAACCCCTACAGAGGTTCAATGTAGAACCCTACAAGGGGTTTCCCTATTTAGAAACGATTCAGAATAAAACCATTTTAGAAAGCTAGCACTCGTAATCATTCAAAGAACCTCTGAGGAACCCTTTTTTCCCCCCAAGTGTGTATCAGTATCAGTAGCCTGAACTGAAAATGAGAATCCAGTCAACACTTAGGATGAAGTTCTTAGCTTAGAAGTTCTTAGAGCCCTTTCTGCCATGAGGTTAAGAGTCATAGGTCCCGCTTGAAATTTCAGCGTAGTACACAAAGTTTCCAGAGAAACAGGCCGTTTCGGACAAAAGTCCTTCTAGGCAAAGGTAGGCAGCCGCCAAAAGCCCCATGAAATTACAAATGAGATATATGTATTGATGTTGATTAACTTATCCTCAAATATATATATATATATTACATTACATTACACTCACCGACCACTTTATTAGGAACATGTACACCTTCTCATTAATGCAATTATCTAATTAGCCAATGGTGTGGCAGCAGCGCAATGTATAAAATCATGCAGATACGGGCCAGCAGCTTCAGGTAATATTCACATCAACCATCCGAATGGGGAAAAAATGTGATGTCAGTGATTTTGACCGTGGCATGATTGTTGGTGCCAGACGAGCTGGTTTGAGTATT
>JAOUQW010000023.1:3269970-3292288 GCA_028565825.1 Olivaichthys viedmensis
CATTATTGGCTATTGTGTGTAGATGTTTGAGGCAAAAAATGAACTCAATCTACTGTAGAATAAGTCTGTAATGTAATAAAACGTGGAGAAGGTGAAGGGGTGTGCAGACTTTCCGGCTTGACTGTATATATATATATATATATATATATATATAGATAATACAATATAATATCTCAGTGTACAAAAATGTGAAATTTAGCTCACATGTTTTGCGTCATTGACCGGCTCGCCGTATCGGCCAGATTAAAGAAATATCGGCCGATCACATATTTAGGCCAAAAATCGGCCGATTCCGATCTACAGACGATCGATCGTCCCATCCCTAATTCTAGCAGTAGCATTTTACTCAACTAATGGCATGTTGAAATTTACCAATATAGAAATGAAAATGCATGACTAGCACAGAAAGAACTTGGTTGTGTTTTTTGGGCTAACTTCGTGTTTCGGCATGGAAATGGAAAAATCGAAAATTATTACTGGGATTTACTTTTTTTTTTAGCATTTTTTATTTTTTATTTTTGCCTTGTCGTTGCTTTTCTAATAAAGCTAACTAGCTACGGTTGTAGCTATGTCATGCACTTCAGGTTATCTACCTGGCGGTATCTTA
Organism: Olivaichthys viedmensis; assembly: GCA_028565825.1. Classification (NCBI taxonomy): domain Eukaryota; kingdom Metazoa; phylum Chordata; class Actinopteri; order Siluriformes; family Diplomystidae; genus Olivaichthys; species Olivaichthys viedmensis. The sequence continues at coordinate 3,270,578 of JAOUQW010000023.1, forward strand.
AGGCCCTGTGATTACAAACGTACAATTTAATTTGTTGTATAGTCTAATATTTACGTTTTAATTGCAAAGTATATCAAAGTATAGCAGTGTGATATACTGAAAACATGAGATAAGCTATAATGGTATATATATATTTACCATTATAGCTTATCTCATGTTTTCGGTATATATATATGTTCCACCTCTTGCATAAATATAGGCGTTATATAGTACATTATATTAAGATTAAAACATCTTTTAATGGCTAACACGATTACAAACACACTAAACCTGTGCCATGTTGAGGATATATAATAATCTGATCAATTTGGTCTTCTTGCAGGCGATGATGTAGCAAAGCTCCTCTCCCAGGATCTCACGGATGTCCAGCTTTCAGAAAACGACTCGGGCTGCGACACCCAGACTCTGTCCCAAACGCCTGATCCTGTCGACGCTGCTCTATCCTCCACCGTCCCTCCATCTTCCATTCGTCCCAGTCACCTCATGTTCCACAGAGACTCCCGGGAGCGCGCGCTGTCCAAGCACGTGCGGTTTCTGCAGAACCTGAGCGTGCTACGCGGGTCGGGGAAGAATACGCAGATGGACGGAGGGGATGCGGTGATTCAGGACTCGGCTCTTCTCATGATCGAATCTGTGGTGGAAGCCTACCGAGAAGCCGGAAGAGGACGATTAGGAGACGTGTCTCAGCCGAGTCTCCTCCTCCAGGCTTCACGGCTGGCAGCGCAGGCCCTGGAGAAGGGAGTCGGCCAGCAGAAACATCCAGCGCAGTGTTTGGAGAAAGCAGAGGAGTTGATAAAGCAGCTGCTCCAGCTGCTCCTCAATAATAGTCAGCTTAATAAGGTAGGAGGCATTCTAGTATATGTGTGTGTGTGTGTGTGTGTGTGTGTATGTGTATAGGCATTGTTAGATAGTTAGCTAGAACAAACCCTATTTAAATAGTGCAGCTGCTTTTTATCCATCTGAAGCCCTATTCGAACGGAATTAGATTAAATTAAATGGGGAGGTGGGGTAATTCCGTCATTTGCAGGTGCTACTCTGTGATTTTTTTATTTCCGTCCGAATCGAGAATGTCTGTCTGTGATTATTATAATTATTATTATTTTTATTCCCCCCCCCACTGTGGTTCAATAAAATCAATGGCGGTCTGATCATTTACAGGCAGATGTCGCCTCTTGCGTTAGAAACAAAAATCCTTTTTTGGCCACTGCTACTCGCCGTATTTAGTCATCATTGCCCGCGGCTCACAAAACGATGCGTGCTATAGAGGAGTCTCTTAAACATGGAATTGCTTTTACTTTGTCTCTCCACTGTCTTTACTGGGAGCTTATTAAAAAGAAAAAGAAAATAAAGGTCATCAAAAAAGAAAAAAGAGCAGATCCCGCAAGCTGATTAAATCGACCGCGGAAGCTACAGCCTGTATAAAGCCTCACTTTATATTAACGCATGCCGCAATATCATGGTCGTAGTGTTTTATAAATAAATTCAAATAAATTCATGAGCCGATAACGGGAACGTTTTTACAATGTGCGACGCAAACATCCGGGTTCATAGGAGTTAGAAACATTGATTTTAACACGATATAAACATTTTAATTGAGGGGGAAATGGCTACTCTTAAGCTGGGTTCACACTACATGATGTTAGCCTCTTTAAAAAGAAGAAGAAGAAGAAGAAGGGGGTGGGGGGGGAATAAATAAATAAATTGGGGGCCAAATTAAAGTCATCCAAAACGTATTTTGAAATGTATCCTATATTGAATAATAATTTGCTTGATATAGTGGTTACACACGCACACACACGCACACACACATACACAAACACACACACACAACAAAAAAACAGTATACAAATTGGAAACACTCGCAACCCTACACACGGCCACCCACTTCCCCAGGTAAACCCTTGTTATAAAAGAAGACATTTGCATGTTGAATCACGATTGGCTCTTATATTTTGTGATGCAATAACACCCGCCTGTCAAGTGTTAATTACTAACTCAGATTTTCCAATGAGATTTTCAGCTCCTGTTGTTTATTTATTTTTTTTTTTAAAAGAATTCTGCAAAACCGCTTTCACACTTCGACCAGTCTGCGCCCTCAAATGAATTCCCCATAACACGCTTTCTAAAATGTAGGGTGACTGAGTCTGAGCACGTCAGCGATACGTTCTGACCCCAGAGGGGAAATCGGCATGCTTGAAATCATCGTTCCTAGGTGGTTGTTAGGAATTTGTAACACATCCTTCTACCTGTGATTTTTATGCCACTATTTTGGCGCTTTTTCATTTTTTTTATTTAAGTCCAACTCCCATTTCCTGAACCATTCACTCCTCCATTATTTGTGTTTCATCTTCTTCTTTCACTTTCCTGCACAGATTAAAGCACTCACAACAGCAAGCTGCTCTTCCTTGTCAGGCTCCATATTGCTTCCCCATGTTGCTTCTCCGTTACTTCCAAGTTACTTCTCGCCTGTGTTTTTGTGCAATAGCAAGATTTTCGGAGATCTTGTTCCGTGTTGGGGATCCCTCGAGGTTAAAGATGAAACGTTCGTGAAGCTCGTCTGTCCTCGACTGTAGTGTGCACATCACACATCTACAAAAAAACAACAACAGTCTTGTGATGTAGGCATGTACCAATAATCGTTTCTCTGATAACCTGTGATATTCAGTATGTACAATATTGTTATCATGGACACTTCAAAATATCGCGAGTAGTGCTGACAAGACTTTATATATTTATACTGAATTTTTGCACTGACCTCTGATGCACTGTGGTCGACTCTCCACTGGCGAATGGTGCAAAATACACTTATTTATTTTTAATTTAATTTGCTCATTTATATACGAGTTTGTCCATTTTTATTTAATTTCAAAAAGTTCAATATGGTATTAGGTATGGCTGCACCAAAATGTCAGCCACTGAGCGTTTTTTTCGGTTGAAAATGGCCAAAAATGACACTTTCGGTTTATATTTTTCGCCTTAAAATATAAAAGAAAATGGTGGTTTAAAAAGACGCTGCTTTCTCTGTCCTCCTGCAGTGCTCATCACTGAATCACCCAGCGCTGTCAACCTGTTCCAGATTAGGATGGATTCTTCACTGTAGTCCTCACAAGGCTCAGTGCTTGGTCCCCTTTTTTTTTTTTTTTCCTCTTCTCTATACCGACTCTCTTGCATCCCCACATACCACTGCTATGCTGATGACACACAACCCGTCCTCTCGTTCCCTCCCTCAGACACTCTTGTTTCAATTTGTGCCTCAGCATGTCTGGCTGGCTTCTCATCATGGATATTTCTGCTGTATATCCCTGGAGATGCGTCCCCACGTCAAGATCTTGTCATCTCCCTGGAGAACGCTCCGATCACACTATCTGACAACGCTCGGAACCTTGGTGATGTTCTGGACAACCAGCTATCCTTCTCTGCTCATGTTGCTAGCCTGACTCGGTCATGCAGGTTTCTCCTTTACAAGATCATGAGGATTCGGCCATTTCTCTCCATGGGGGCCACTCGGGTGCTGCTTCGGTCCTTCTTCACTACTGCAGCTCGCTCTGGGCAGATTTTTCCAGGTTTTTTTTCCTGTAGCTGCCTGCATCAGATTTAAAACGCCGATGCTTGCCTGTCCCTCAAGACACAAGGAAGACATGCATCAAGGCTCTTCTCTGTACTGGCATCCAGGTGGTGGAATGAACTTCCCCTGGCTGTATTTAAATTAAGACTAAAGTCAAGCACTAAACCTGCACTTAAGACTTGTACTTGTTTATGTGCACATATTAACCTCTCTCTCAGGGTTTTAGCTGAATGGTATTCTTAGTTTTGCATGTTTTGTACTAGCGTGATGATGTGTTTTCCATGCAAAGCTAATCATCACCGGACCTGTCCCCTCCTCCTGATTTTGCTCCAAGCATGTGCCGCGTTTTTCACTCGTGCATACGTTAAATCACATTTTCTAGCACTACCGTATCCATATCGGGCATACGTAAACTTTTACAGCAGTGACTATTGGGTAATCATGATGAAATGACAATATCAGCGCATTCCTCGTGTCATGTGCAATGACATCGAATTGCTGACTGGCTCTATTGACAAAGGAAGTTTGTTTTAAAATGCAGCCAGCCAGTTTAGCCTTTATGATTCTTGAATGTCTTTGAGTGTTCACCTTCTAAGGATTTAAGTGTTTTTATTTATTATTATTATTTTATTTTTTTTTAAATATTGATTATATTGTACTAGACATGTCCAACACATTTCATTACTTTACCATGATGCAGCATTATTTTGGTGTCCATGTCTTTTTGACCATTATGTTCATTATGTTCAAATCCAAATGATCCATTTTATTTATTTATTCATTTTAATTAAAAGTGGAACTATACTAAAAATAATTCCAATGATTTATGATGCGATGTTCAGGTCATTTAGACCCGAGACTAACAACATTCTCAAATGAGAATGTTCAAAAAGACTTAAAAAAAAAAAAAAGTATTTTTCCTTTTCTTCAGATTTACATAGTTATACAGTTGTACATTTTCTCTTCTTCATTAAATTTCATCTCATTAGCAATATAGACAATATTTACCAAAATGTAACACCATGTTTGGGCATCCGGCTGATAGCAGGTGTGTGTGCACAGGTGCGAGTGTAAATAAGAGATGGAGACTAAATAACATTATTTTATTTATTTTATTTTTACAGAGACCAGTAAGTTTTTCATTGAACACGTTGTCTGTAATATAAGTGTATTTTAATACATTTTGAAACTCATTTGTTTTTAGAGAACTTAAACCAAGCACAACTATCATGTTGGAAAATGTATTTTTAGCATTGCTTCAGTTTGTGACAATTTCAAATGGGTCATTTTGCCCCAAACAGAACATAAGGTTAAGATGACTGCTTTAGATTATTTTGGGAACATGTCTCTTTAAGTTTAGCCTGTTTTGAGGTCTTCAGTAAGCGTGGCTTCATCTCCAGTCTTCACCTCCCTGTCAGTGTTGATGACTGTGATGATTGCTTTGACCTGAGAGCAAGACGACCTTCGCAATACATCACAGGGAATCACATCTCTGCCTAAGGGGGTGTATCTCTTCTTCTGAGATGATGTGATGCACATTTTGAAACTTGATCAACAATCCAGTGTATGAAAAGACACATTTGAAGCAGCAAACAGTTCAATACGATACGATTTTGAGTTGTTTTGATGAAATATGACGTGGTTCAATAGGACGTGGTACAGTGTGATTCAGTTTTGTGCAAGCAGTTTGAATTCAATGAAAAAGTGTTAGCTTTGAAGAAGTAAGAGGCCACGCCTCCCTCTGACACTGAGGCCACGCCTCCTTCACTGGGACCGACACTGGGGCCACGCCTCCTTCACTGAGGCCGGGCCTCCTTCACTGGGGCCGACACTGGGGCCACGCCTCCTTCACTGGGACTGACACTGGGGCCACGCCTCCTTCACTAGGACTCATACATAGGCCACACCTCCTTCACTGGGACTCATACAGAGGCCACGCCTCCAGCACGGTGACATACTCAGACCACGCCCCCTTCATTGGGACTGTCACATAGGCCACACCTTTACTGGGACTCGCAGGCACAAAGAAGCATGGAGGGTGAAAGAGAAAGATCAAGAGAGTAATGCACAGTGCACAGGGAAATCTGATAACATTTCTAAATAATAGTAGAAAGGTAATAAAAAAAAATCTACATTTTCTTTACTATTGCTTTTCTTTTTTTTCTTTTTGTGCTTCTGTTCTTGTTATGACATGGGAAAAGGTAAAAAGTAAGAAAAACATCAATTCTAGCTAGACTGTATGAGAGATGCAGAACACATACTAAAACTCCAAATAGACTGACCCAGTTATTATTTATTTTCATTAATTCATGCCTGGCTCAATGAATAGCAGTGGTCACTGATTTTAGAGGGTCATGATAATACACACATTAAAACCACATTTCCATATCTATTGGTTTCCCCCCTTTTTAATTTAATTTCCACGCAGTCTGCTTTTCATTGCTGGCTGATTCACATGTAAGAATGATTGATTGATGGCCAAACCACTGGTGGTCTCATCCAGTACTAAGGAAAACGCTGGACTTTTTTTTTTTTTTTTTTAGAACAGACTTGTCAAGGTCTTAACATGTGAGCAATACCGGGATAAAGAATGATCCAATGTCACCCACAAATTTACATCTGGTATTTGTATGCATTATTGTCATCTGCATTCTGCAACGCGTTGTGTAGGAAAATAAGGCAGCTATCTAGGTGGAGTGTGTAAAGTCAGCCAGCTGTCAATATTAGGCTTCATTGATATGACAACTTGATCATCCCCAAACGATATTGCATCCCTTCTTTATCCAGTCATGTTGCTAGCATTTATGTATGGCAAAGTCTAATTTGTTTGCTTTTTTTAAATGGGTACAAAAATGCATCGTACTACCAGTCGAGTTATATGACAGCTTTTAATCACAGTTTTGTCAGTGTTTCAGCCTCCCTGCGCTTTGGTGATTTTTTAAAATGAGTGTCTGCCATCTGTGTACACTGTAAGTTTCTGTCCCCAATGCTTCTGTAAAGATTACGGCTCCTGTTCTTCAAACCGAGTTGATGTTATTTTTTAAAAATGAATCAAAAACCTTTTTTTCTCACACTTTTTTGTGCTTATCCGATTAATAAAAATAGTAATCGTCAATGATTAGAACTTTCGCACCTGCCTTGTTTGGTGCGGACCTATTGAACTTTTCCTTTAGTTCGGTTCGTTTTGACCGACGTGAACACTCCACCCGTACTCGGGTGCGCACCAAACACCCCAAAAATCGGGGGTCTCGGCTGTCGTCCAAGTGATCCATGGTTCAGCTCGTTGGCGGTTTTACGATGGTTCGCACCAAAATGACATCATTTTCAATATTTGTCTTTTTAACTCCTAATGCGTACTGTAACAGCCAATGCAATCTTCCCAACAGTACGACCACAGTGACCGTTTTGCAGTCGCTTTAAAATTCACCATGTGTTAATAGGCTCACCTCTCCCTGCGGAACAAATTGCATGTATTCATAGAGCACGCAGATCAATGCGCATTGTGCTTAAATACATTTTGTATAGCAGTACAATATTAAAAAAATTTAAGAACCCCACAAGTGCGTATAACGTCAGAGAAATTGACGTTACTGTAAACTATGACTAATATTTGCAGGTTATTTAATAGTTAACCGATAGTTTACAATTATATTATTAGATATTTTCTCTAATAACATTGCACTTGCATGACCTACAGAGGGTCTAAAACAGGGCCTGAATTTCGGTGCGGGTATTGCACACAATTTTAATCATTCTCGCAAGTCCAGCGTTTTGTAACGCACGAAATTCCCGAACACGTTTAGAAACTATAGCCATATCTAGATATAAATATAGTAAACGAATCCGAGCAGTAAGTGTGTCCGCAGGCTGTAGTTACACAGCCAATATGTGTAGCCCCTTTCGAAGCATATATTGCTATGGCTAAAACTATCGATGTTGCTAGGTTACAGGGTGAGAAGGGTTCTACTTCCTAGCAGAAAACTAATCGGCTAATTCAAAGTTTAGCCAACTGGTGGAATTTATGAAAGAGATGGAGTGCACTTCTTTCAAACAGATATTGAAAGCACACTTATGGATGACCTTGACAAGTCTGTTCTAAAAAAAAAAAAGAAGTCCAGCGTTTTCCTTAGTACTGGATGAGACCACACACATAAGTAACAGCAAACGGCTCATTACATATGTGAGGTACATGGACAACAACAATTGTTCAGGAACTTTGAAATTGTAGATGGAAGAGCCGACCCCATCGTTGAGGATGTGAGGCAACTAATTACAGAATGGAAGAAAAAAAAAAAAAACCTTGTAGCAAGGGGTTTTTCAAAAAACTCTGAGAGGAATTCACGTCAGAATTAGCAGGAGTGCACTGCACAGCTCATCGTCTGTCTCTTTGTGCTAGTGATGCACAAAGCTAATCAGTCTGAGCTAATCAGTTGAACAGCCATGTGCTTGGCAACTCGTTCTCACTCCCAACGCGTCAAATGTTGAAGCATGGGCAGAAGCCCTTAGCGTCACTGTACCCGCGTCTTTGGCTTCACTTTACTGATGCGTTCGGTAATCTTATTATCAACGAAAGCCCATTTGCTTCAGTTCGGGTTGGTGCTCATGGTTCCATAGGTCTATGTTAAAATGTAACAGTTGCTTTATTGTATAATTCAGGGCTATCATGTTTAATACTACAACTGTGAGATTGCAGTATGCCTACTTGTGAGTTTGCCGCAACAATCGTTGAACTTGCTGCTACTTTTGTCTGAAAATAATATTTAAAAAAACGGCGGTATACAGCCCTCGATCAGAATCGGCATTGGTGCTTAAGAACAATCGGTAATCGGCATGTGGTCCTCCTGTTAAAGCATTTTCAACGAGAAGACTTGGACTTGGTGCTACAAAGTACCAATGAAGCACTGAGAAAAATAATTGTCCACCCAGGTCCTGCGGAAATGGAATTCTTCACTTCTCTCGAGGGTAATACGTTTAAAGGAGACAAACTTTTTGATTGCCAGACTCAAAAACCAGCCTTTGATGACATGAAGAGCATATATGTTGCTTTCCTAATTGATAGAAAGAGTCCCTGTCGATTTACAATGAATCTTCTTTCATGGTTCACTGTTTTAGAGCCGAAGAAAGCCATCACTGCCCAAGCCTTCTGAGAATTTCGGTCTCTATGGTGTAGAGAAACTTGACAACCTGCTAAAACACTTCTCCTCTAATGCGAGTGCACAGGAAGCTCGGTCAAAGTTCACAATGCTGAAGAAAGTCATGGTCCCTAGTGATTTTTATTTTAATTTTTTTTCATTTTCCTTTCAGCAATTTGCAGAGACTGTGTTGAATGAACATAGAGTCCTGCAGACAGCCATGTTGCAAGCGTTGTCATGTGAACATGGATTCAGCGCCCAAAACAGGAATAAAACCAAATTCAGAAATTCATTGAATAATACAAACCGTATCAATCTGTTGCTCATTTCAGAGCTTGGACGTCCCCGAGAGCAGTTTGATTTCAACAGAGCTCTTCTCGGGTGGAAAGAGAAATGAAGAGGAGAAGACAGAGGACAGGGAAAGATTGGGAATGGAGTAGAGGGAGACTGACTACAGACAATAATGTATATCGTTGACTGTACCATTGAGAATAGAGTAAAGAGATTGAGAACAAGGATAATATTCTCACCTAAAATCAGTATTCCTGATGCTAATTTACAGAATTTTAGCAAGATCTTTTCTTATTTAAATGAGGAAAACTCTGAGTAGGACCCCCCCACGTGAGGCATTTAAGAGGGGAAATCTCCCTGTTATTTTAGCATTTAATGGCTGTTTGGAGTGGTGGATAAAATTGCAGTTTGTCCTACTCTGACTTTGTTGTGTGTCTCTGGTCCAAATGTACTTGATTGTTGATTGCCGTTAGCTCAAATTACAGCAGTGAAAATGATGGCTTCCTGGTATTAAAATGGCTTTGTTTTTTTTAATCCACATCAACCAGGCACAGCTTTGCTAATCTGTGGATATCAAAAGGCACTGAAAAGTGGAAAGCATCTGTGTTTTATTGTTTAGCGTGTTGAATTTTTTTTCTATAGTGCAGAGGACCCAGATGCTGTTTTGTATGATTCAGCAACACGGGGGCAACCAAATCAGGTCATGACGGCCCACGGTGATGCAGTTCTCTGCACTCGCACACCTGATTCAACTCGGCAGCTAATCGTTGAGCCTTTTTGGGAGCCATGCAGGAAAAAGCACGTCTCTGCCCTAACCAAATCCTCCAAGGCACAAGTTTCCCCTTAAAAGACCCCTAAAAGTACATTAAAAATAAAAGCAACACTGGTTAAGGATCTCCAGTAGGTGACCAGGGGCCAATTGATAAAAGCACTTGTAATGTGCGGGTGCTCGGTGTGTGGTTTATCAGGGTTTTTCCATGAAGAGCATAATCAGAAATGCTGAAAACAGGCAAGGGTCAAAACCAGGAAATCTCACTAAAACAGGAAACGATACAAAACAAAACAAGGCTCGACTTGCAGGCACGAAACACAAGACTTCGCAATGAACAGTGACGAACATGGGGTATAAATGCACTTAATTAACTAATTAGAGGGAACAAGACACGGGTGAACACAATCAGGGGAATGAACCAATGACAAGACGAGGGGCGGAGACAGCTCGAAAACAGAAACCAAAACAAACACATGGCGCTCATCGCCATGGGAACCACAACGCTAATCAAGGGAGGGGGAAACTGTGACGGGTGCTATACAAATAAAATCTAATTGAATAAAATTTAAGACCGTTGTACCACCTGAACTTAAACCGAATTTTCACTAAGCTCAGGTGTAAAAGTTACACCCAGCCCGGAGCAGGCATAAAGTTAAACCCTAGTTTTTATGATAACCGCTATAAGCGTTAGCCATTGAGTTAATTGCAGTTTCGCGCCCGTCACATTTACACCAAGCAAGCTTTTAGACGGGAGTCGGTTATTAGAAATCGAAGCATCCAAACTCTTCTACTATGAATTTACTATAAATAGATGCATTAGGCATCTCCTTGCTCACAGGGTAGTCTATAACTGTTTTTTTTTCCTTACACATTAGCGTAATCTTCATCCTTCCGAATCTGTACATTTCATTCATTTATAGAAACTTTTATTATTATTATTTTGTGATGATGCTGTAATGTTCAGCTGTCAGTATAAAAGTGCAGGCTTTCCAAACATACCTGGTTTTCCAATTTCGAACAGGCAGTTTTGCTCAGTAACACGTGGTGCTTAGCAACCGCTATTATTACATAAGCTTTCACAGGGGTTCGCACAGCTAAAATAATTGCCCCTTGACGTAACTTTGGTTGGTGCAACGGCATAAAAGACCTCTAAAAATTGGTCTTGGCTACAACCCATTTAGCAGCTGAGACTCTCTTAGTTATGACCTGTTGGTGCAACCGGCCCCAGAAGGTTATGACAAGGTTAGGAGAAGATTGAGTAGAACTGCCAGAGAGCCCTTAGCCTGTTCCTAGACTGGATTGGGCCTCATTTATAAGTAGGGATGCATCCAAATTTCAGCCACTGAAACATTTCGGCTGAAAATGTAAAAAGGTTCTGGTTTTTGCCAAAAAAAAAGAGTAAAAATGCCTTAAAATTATGACCAAAACATTTGTGGTTTCATAATATCTATCAAACCAAGCCAGCACAAACAATGTGGTTCTACTTTTTATGACTAAATTCAACAATGTTTCAAAATACAACACGTTATAAATACTTTCATTTGTAATCAGAATGAAAAATAGTGGTTAAAAAGGTGTTTCCTGTCCTCTTTTTTTTTTATTGATTGATTGATTGGCAGTCTTGCCTTTTGCACTTTATGCGGCTTGCGATGAAAATACTTATCAGTGATTTCTTTTCAACTAGGTTTCATTCAAAAGCGATAAGGCAAAAATACATGAATGTAATTCATGCAGTGGTACAAAGAAGAAGAAGAACTTTCTTGCATTTTGATGCATCCCTACTACAATAAATGCTAATTTCCCCAATTCTACCAACCACCAGGCAGGCATATTTACACAAAGAACGTTTTCAGGGTCTCGAATCAACCTAAAGACGCTTTCGTCTCAGCAGCTTTAAACGGTTCCTGAGATTTATATTTGCGATTTTTACGGCTTAGGTAATGACGGCGTCTCTTAAATTTATTCACGTGTGACAAATCGCACCGTGTTTTGGCTGGAAAGAATATTGTGAAACTCCAGCGTGCTGAGCGGGCGCAGGTGGAGACTGAATGCTCGCGGGAGGCGAATGAAGCAGCAAATCATGTGCCTTCTAAAACACGTTCCCTTGTCTGCGAAGGGGAGTTAGCTGATTGGATGGCTGCACGCATACACCAACACTGTAACTCTTTTAAACACGACGTGCTATTTTCTCGCGTCTAGAACCGCATCTCTGCGTGTTTTTTCAAGAGCTTTGAGATTAGCCTTCACGGTTTCATTAGGACTGGCACCGTCAGCGTGATGAACACACACAATAAGCCTTCGAACTGAGACGTCTTCATTTTTACAATCATTCAGCAGGACGGATTTTCTCTCAGGCTTCTGGCTGTGTGTGCTGGCCGAGTTCGAGCTGTTAATGAGCCGAGATTCAATTTACCTCAGCGTGACGAGCGGGGTTTTTATAAAAATAAATAAATAAAAACCATTTGAAAAGCTGAATTAAAATGCTTGAATATCGCAAACGGCGTCATTCATTTTCAGAGTCAATGGGCTTCTCGTGCACCTCGTTGCTAAATTGCGAATAACAAGAGCAGGTGGGAGGAAATGATGGTTCTCGCTTTGGAGAACGTCTCGGTGGGATTTGACCCTAATGTGAACTTTTATGAAAAATATTAACTGTCGCGTTTTATTTCCAGACAATCAGTTCATGATGCGTTTCAAACTACAGCGTTGCTTAAGGTTTTGAGCTTTGCCTCCATCCTAATGTGAAAGGATCGAAAGGATTTCTCTCGTCTGTCTTTTCAGACTTTTGTCTGCCTGCTGGCTGGGTTTTAATGACCTGAGCTCATTTTCCCTCCAGCCCACTACTGAGATTTTGGGCAGGTCATATGATCCTGACCAGTTAATGGGTGTTTCTCAATGTGCGTTCTTGCGTCCTCGTGTTCTCGCTTGACGTCATCTTTTAATGCACAAGTTTCATTCCAGTACTGAAGAACTACAAATGCCGAGAACAGTTTAAAAACTGTGTTCTTGATCCACCCCAAAAACCGACGATGCAGTGGATGGTGACTTGCCAACAAGCATGAACTGAAATTCCCATAATTCATTGCGACGTCATCGCAATGGCCAAGGACTCGGCTCAGACCCATAACTGAACGTTCTTAAGTTATTCTGTTTTAAGTAAACGGTGCACGTAAATCGGATTTTGACATAAAACGAGGCGGGAAGTTGGTTATGTAGTTGTCGAATCTTTGCTCATTTGGTACAAACAACGCATAAAATAAAACGCTGTTCCGACGTTTCGGAAAGAGGCTCCCGTTAGATACACTAGCCTCCTGTGGTAGCTTTAGTTAGCACTATGTTAGCATTGGATAACGTTGAACCTAAGATGAAAGACAGATTTTTTTTCTACCGTTGTAGTTTACAACCGTCTTTTTAAAATGCTGCATTAACCGTCATAGTGAAACTACAGGTTTAACCTCTGCCTTTTTCCTGTGATCCTTAATAAAAGTATGTTATTTAGAGACGGGCTAACAGACCAGAGCCCTCGTTGAATGGACGGGGGGCTATAAATAAGCAGTCATAAAACACCACATTTAATCGGCTGTATGGTACAAAAGCTTTTTTGATTCCTCCAATTACTGATTATCCTAAAAGCTTACGATAAACGTTTTTCAAGAAATCCAAAAACGCTTTTGTACAATACAGACGATTAAAGTGAGTGTAATACGACAGGATGGCGAAATGAGCCGGGGCGGGGGGGGATTGCGCAATAGCAAGTTCACAGCGCATCTCAAACACGTGTAGGTGAGTTCTCCGTTCTCGTGTGCTTGCGAGTTCGTTATTTGCAAGATTACTTGCCAAGAATGTCCTTGTCAAGGCCACGGGTCCGTTCTTGGCGTTCTTGGTACTGAGAAACGCCCCATGATTACGGCGTCTTCACTGTGTTCGGATTCCATCAACCTGTTTATATGCAAATTTTACATTTTGCGCACGAGTAAACCCGAACGGCATTCGAAAGAACTGCTAAATATCTCTCAGGTTTTACACTTGGCTGAGATGGAAATACGGTGCATCAACAATAAAGTCGATTCAGTAAAGGGTGATGGAAACATTTTTTTTCAAATAAATGATGTCTTCCAGTCTCTTTTGAATTGATTATCTTTTTGCTCCTCTTCTGAATATTTATATGGAAGCACACCATGCTTTGCAGTTTCTTTTCCCAACTTTTTGTAAATGCATTGAAATGTTAAATAGAGCAATACCCACAGATGCCTGCGTAACACACCAGTGTTGTCGGTACCATTTCTCTGATGATGAGCAGAGGATTGGAAATTAATCAATTATCATATTTAATGCGTCTTGTTTTGGTTCCTTGTAAGCAGTGAGACTCCCGTTTCATCCATTAGTGCTACGGCTGGCTGGCTGACTTATTTGCCCATGTTTTAATTAAATATTTCTATTATTTTCAATTAGTTTTGGGAATGATTTCTGCTTTGTGCATGGCTAATTTGTGCGTTAGGGCTCAGAAAGAGCTAATCTGCTGTTTATTTTACCTGCTTCATGTGCCAAGTGCGTAGGCAGGTGTAGGAGAGACAAGGTCATTTCAGTCTCGTGTCGTCTACCACACACATCGGAGGATGCTCATGCTTCAGAGCTAAAGAGCTTTTTATAGTCATTTACATTTACATTCATTCATTTGGCACATGCTTTCATCCAAAGCGACTTTGTAAGCTTAGAGCTGTTAAAGGCACGACACTGATACAAGTGCTACAAGTCGTGAACGCACAAAATGAAAAGTCTTAGCTGAAACCAAAACCGATTTTCAGTGCACACTGGGTGGAAACCTGAAACCGAGAAATTAAACATTTTGATGAATTTAATTAATTTTTGGATACGGGTTTTTTGTTTTCTTAGAATAAACGTAATACATTTAGATGAATTTAATACATTTTTAGATACGGGTTTTTTATTTTTTTTAAATAAATGTAATACATTTTGATGAATTTAATTTATTTTTGGATACAGGTTTTTTATTTTCTTAAAATAAATGTAATACATTTAGATGAATTTAATGAATTTTCGGATACGGGTTTAAAAAAAATTTTTTTAGAATAAATTTACTTCAATTAAAGGTTAGATTTTTCTCATACTTTCCACAAAGACATTTTTTCATAATCTTTTTTTTACCCATCTTTACCAAGGGTGCCAATAACTTTGGAGCTGACTGTATGTATACTGCATGAGGCGATGATATACTTAATCACATCATAAATATTTATTGTTTGAGACCTTTAACCTGCCGCATGAAAAATGTACACAGTTCGGCCGAATCCCAATTGGCTTTCTATTCAATGCTTACGCTCACTACATAGGGTATAACATAAGGGTGCTGTAGTGCACTATTTACCTAGTAGAATGCCATTTGAGATTCAGCCTAAGAAAAGCTTAGATAATGCCCGCTGGGAATGAACTAATTAATGTTACATGTAGGCTAATATCACTTTTAGGACACATGCTTCACCCATGTTTGTTTTCACACACCCGTCTCAGGAATAGCTTCTTCCCACATGCAGTCAGGCTGCTGAACAGCTGACGCAGGCATGCACTTCTTTAGCACTGATGCACTCACTGTATATTGGTGTGTGTGTGTGTATTGTATGATGATGGCTTGCAGTCTATGTACTTTGTGCTGTATTGTATACATATGACAATACAGTTGAACTTGAACTTGAAATGACGCATTTATTCAGAGCTGCTCTTCTACATTAAGCGACACAAGGGGGTAATTTAGCCAATAAAGTTTCGGAAACGCGTGATTCAAAGTACAACATTTGAATGTTGGGATTCTTTTTTGCCCTGATATATCGTGAAATTTCAAGTGACATTCGTTCAGACAGCCGTAATAGAAATACATTAGTTTTCACGATGGACGAAATGATCATTTTAAAATCAGCAAGGGATTTTATGCTCGAAAAAAACCCTCTACAAACTCAAGATGCATAAAGAATCGAAATCGAATCAAATCATGAGGGCCTTAGAGATTCCCAGCCCTGGTTTCCTCTGCCATTATACAGTATATCATTGTAATGGTAGCTAATGACGAGCATGCTTCATGCTCTTGATTTATGATTTTTTGTATCTCGCTGGCTACAGCCTTTCCAGTTAACATGTGCGGCTTATTTAAAGCTAGATGGGTCTTTTTAGATTACTTGCCATAATGCAAGTTTGTGTGTTCACTAGTGAACAGAAAGAAGATTTACCAAGCTTACATGAGATGCGGCGTAGTTTTAATGACCCAAATGCAATGATCAGATACCTTCAAGATCTTTTAACGAGCAAAGCAAAACCGCTTAGGTACCCAATCAATCGTCAGCGATGACTGTCGCAGGAGAGCAGAGGAAAAAGCGTCTAGTGTCCTTTTTAAAAAATTAAATCCACTGTTTCTTATTCTCATAATGACTTAAATGATTTGTAAAGTGATTATATATTGTCATGTTGTATTTCATCTCAAAAATGAAACAGCGTATTTTTGTGTCAAAACTTTCAGTATTTTAATATTTGGCTAATAATCGAAAGCGTTATTTTGGCCATTTTTGGCTGACAACAGGCACAGTGAGGCCTAACTGAACGAACTCGCACCACATACAGAGACACAGAGAACCACAACAATAACACAAGGAGTGCTCGCAGTAGAGTATTCCACGTGATCGTGAGCAATAAGCGTCATGTTCATCTTGAGCCCCTCAACTTGGAAGCTAAACTTGAGTAGGTTTGTTTGAGATCGTTCATGAACCTGCTGAAAAGAAATGCGAAAGGGTTTGTCTACAACAGTTCATCTGGAGGCAATTTGTTATTTTATAAAAGAAGAATCCTCATGAAATGAAGGTATCGGTGTGAAGCGTGAGGCGGCACTCGTGTTGGAGAAACACAAGGATTTCACAAACCTCAAGTTTAGTTTTTGTGATGGAAACCTTCCTGTGGACATGTTCCGATAATCTTGCACCTATGGTTGTTTCCATGGATACGTTCAGTTCAGCTTGACCAGTAATATACAGCACTGTGCAGAAGTCCTAAATAATTTTTTTTACATATATAAAATTTGTCTTAGATGTTTATTTGATGTCTTCTGCATTAGTGCGTCATTTAGAAAAAGAGCAAATTTTAGATTTCCAATCATTCGTTTTCCAAAAAAATTTGTTAGATTTTTTTCCCCCATTTAAAAAGTCAGATATTAAGTAATAGAGCACTTTTTTTTTTTTTTTTAGATAAAACAGAATGAAGGCTGTTCTGGGATTTTTACCTGCAGAGACAGAACCAAGTGAGAGCCAAAGTTCTGCAGAAGAACTGCAGCAAGTAATATTTGATGTCTTCTGCATTAGGGTGTCATTAGAAAAGAGCACATTTTAGATTTCCAAACATTCATTTTCCTAAAAATGAAATGTTACGGATAATTTTTTTGTAAGTTATTAAAGAAAGTGAGATATTAAGTAATAGAGCACTTAAAAACAGAATGAAGGTTGTTCTGGGATTTTACCTGCAGAGACAGAAGCAAGTGAGAGCCAAAGTCTGCAGAAAAACTGCAGCAAGTTCTCCAAGATTCTTGGAACAACCTACCAGCCGATTTCCTTATAAAACTGCACGACAGTGTGACTAAGAGAATTGATGCCGTTTTAAAGGCAAAGACTGCTCACACCAAAAATAGATTTTTTGCTCTTTATAGTATTTTTTTAGTTTTTATTTCATAATTTTTTTAAAGGCATTTTTGCTTTACATGTGCCTCAGACTTTTGCACATTTCTTCTCAAGTTGGTGTGCTAGTTTGCATTTTTGTAACCGCATTATAGTGAACGAAGTTTAACAGCTAACTAGCCAGCTAAATTATTCGCAGCTTAAAACGGATCACGTTGCTTCGAAGTTGTTCGTGTACAATCCACCGAGTTTATATAGATCCATAAACTATCGGGAGCATCAAGATTACCTTCGGGGGCATTTCTTTTATGCTAGCAAAGTGCCAGAAGAAGATTTGTGTCACATCAATTGGTTTACCTTGAGGGTTTCTCTTGACGCATATTTGATACAACTGCTTCCTGGTTACTTGGATGGCGAGTGAGTGGCTAAATGAATACATTAAAACAGTAACTGTTGCCATTCACTTATTTTTTTTAAATTGATTGATCCTTCCATGAATAGCAAATCTTCTGGATTAAAATTCATCGAGATGACGCACAATCCTGCTAGACAAAATTCCACGTTTGGTCTGACTGATATTTTTAGGTCACTCTTCGATACAAGAACTCTATTCATTTTTTTTTTTAAATAAGAAAAAAAAAGCCCGGTTTATCTAAGTTAGGAAGCCAGCAAACAGCAGCAGGTAGGCTAAATAATTGCCACATGCACAGCGCACTAGCAGTTATGACATATGATGCTGTGAAGAGAATGCAGTGCCTGCTGAGCGTCACGGAAAACACATATGTCGCTTGATTTTTGACTTATTTACCTGACTTTGTTTGTTTAAGGTTGTTTATATATATATTTTTTAGCTATTCGGCTCAGTAAATTACAAGTCTAATTGAATATTGCCACTCGCCTACTTGCATGATTTCTTCATTTCATTCGACATCAATACCGAGCTTTCAAATCTATCTATCTATCTATCTATCTATTTATTTATTTATTTATTTATTTATTTAAAAAAAAATTGCCCTACCATTACCGTTCATTGTATCTCTCAACGTGTCACTTTGAACTCACGAGGGCCGTAACCTTTAAAAGTCATTTGAGCCCACGTCTCGAGTTCCAGCTCTGAAAACTCACCGCTGTGTTATGTTTGTTATATGTAAAAAAAATATATACAAATAAAAATGGTCAAGAGACCTGCATAATAAAATGTTTGGTTTTTTTGTGTGTTTTTTTTTTTAGACTGGTGCCTATTATGTGAAACCTCGTTTTTCATCATCACCGATCCCCGTTGCGCAATAGGAAATCGAACGGCTTCTTATTGCCTCTCAGTCGCTCAGTCCGCCGAGTCGATTTCCCCCCGCCGCAGTTACGGGTCGTGCAAAAGCTTTTAGGGCTTTTTATGTAGAATCTCAGCTCCTTCCCTCTTAGCTTGCACCTGAATGGAGCCGTGGGCAACTCGCAGCTCGGAGAAATGGCCTGTTTTAAAATGCATGGAAAAATAAATGTAGCCCTTTTCGCTATGGGGGAAAGTAGTATGCATCACAGATATAATGCGTCAGAGGAAAATGATTCAGATAGTCGTAGGTAAGCAAGTGCGTCTATATTTACACAACCTTAGCAGGCCTGTTTGACTAAAGGCATGTGCCAATATTAATCTTTCATATCACAATTATTGTTTTTAGCCAGTGAACTAGTGTAGGACTCATGTCTATGAGATGTCCCATCATCAGGTCAAAGGTGAGCTGGGCTCTTTAATTCGCTCGTGTCTCAATAGCGTCTTCTTTCTGTTTTGTTTTCTTTCCTTTTTTCCTTGTAGTTTGCAGCGCAGGACAATTTGACAGAATGTCTAATCTCTCTGGGAGGTAGCAGTCTGCTCAGATCTGTCCTAATCGGGCTCCTCCTGTCCCACATCACCCATCTAGCTGAGCATCTCTGGAGTGCCTGTCAGGTAAGACCATTGGAGAAGAATGTGATTGTACAGACGGGTGACAAATGAAAAGAAAAACCCAAATAAATGAGGGCATCCACAGGGCACGAGGGGTCACTGAACGGTTTGATGAGTATAAAATATGATGTAAATCATATGCTAATGGCTTAGCCAGTCACCAGATCCTCAACCCAATTGAACACCTATGGGAGATTTTGGAGTTGGTGTTAGACATCGTCTCTCCACCACCATCATCAAAACACCAATTGAGGGAATATCTGTTGGAAGAACGGTTCTCCATCAGTTCCTCCAGTACAGTTCCAGAGACTTGTAGAATCTACGCCAAGGCGCATTGAAGCTGTTCTTGAGGCTTGTGGTGGCTCAACACCTTAATAACACACTTTATGTTGTTTTTTTCCCTTTAATTTGTCACCCGATTTCCACAATCGAAATTTCCATGTTCCAGAGTCCCAGAACCATACACTCATTCACATCAGTGCTCGGTAATTATGTACTTACCACTAGTTAAAGTAGTTCTACTGAGTATGTATTTATATTGGTTAACTTGACAGACACTATTAGCTAAAGCGTCTCCTAAGTGAGGCACAACACAATCCACGCGTATACAGTGAATTCATTTGAGCAACAACGGAACGTTCGGCCGTTCTTATCTTTAGTTTACTGCCAGTTGCCATGGTTTCACTGGTAGCGCCATATGGCCTCACAAACGACATAGCTAGCTACAGAATGTACACAAAACTACCCATTTGACAACAAATCAGATGTCTTCCCGCTAAAAAGTGTCTTGCACGTTTTGACCGCAAATTCCTATGTATTCCTGCTAAAATAAAAATTCTGGAGGGAAATCGCTTGTGTATAAATTGCACACGTTCAGCGCATCGCTGTCTGTTGTGTCAGAATGAGGCGAAAACGTTTGCTTTTTCAAAATTGCTGCCTCCTTTTTGCGGCAACAAAACAAAAACGCCGGCATCATTCTATTTTGCGTAAATCACACACTTCAAGCATGTAGCAGCACGGTGGCTGGTTCAGGAACTGCGACTAGGAACGAACATCTGGAACCAAAAAACACGGATAATGTTTCACTGTAGGGTAAGGGTGTAACGATACACTTTGTGCATCACGATTCATCGTTACACCCCTACTGTAGGGGGATAATAAGAAACGTATCGGTGTCCCTCTCTCCCATTGGTAGTCGCCGCTTCGCTTCTCATTTGCATGAAGTTACACTCCGCTCAACTTTCTTGTCCCGCCCATTTCGCGTCGCCAACGGTCGCTCTGTCTGTTGTCGCTGTAAATCGTCAGATGTTATTGAAAATGAGTGACTTCAGGACGTTTTGTCGCGTCGCGTCGCTGCTGCCGGTGTGAGCGCAGGGTTAGATTTAAATGAACCAAATGCTGCATATGTGAAAGCACCCAAACAGAAGAAAGCTCAGCTCTGTTCATATTAATAAATTAGTTCTGTGCTTAAAATACAATTTTATTCTCGACTAGAGAATGACTCGAAATGCACATCACAAACCAGCACGAATGCAGGCAGCATTTTCATTACCGTTTGCAAAGACGTGCCGTTTTTAGATGTAATTAACTTGGGCGTGCTTTAATCTGGTCACCCAGGGTAATAATAAACAAGATGGTCCAACAGAAACTGTGAGAGCGAAATGTGTGAATGAAAAAGGAAAACTGAAGGAAGCAAGCCCACAGTATCGTCTCACACCGAGCTCCACTCTGGTGGGAAACCTGTCACACATCCAAATCCGCGCCTACATTTCAAGATGGAACAAGCCAAACGCAGCACACTTTCCCCAGGCTGTGAAGGTGTCTCTGACATTTTCTGTGAGGAGATTTAGATTTTTTTTTTTGTGTGTGCAGTGTGGAAAGAAAGTAAAGTAGCATGTTCTTGTGATTCTTGCAAATATGGACTATAGCGAAGGCTACTAGGAAAGCTAGAAACCGAGACGCTGGCGCTCTGCGTCACTGCCAGAACACAACAAATCAGTGTTTTTCACTGTTTTCTGGAGAAGGGGTACGACTCCAATAGCAACTGTATAGTTTGTGGTATGTTGGAAGGGAAGGCTGTACATGGCTTCTCTCTGAACAACAGATTTGGCTGCATTGTGTGCAAGACATTACTTTTAAAAAGAAAAGAGAAATTATTAGGAAGTACATTTGTAGTGGTTCGTTTGAATTCAAAAGCAACCTGTATGTGGAACCTTTTTAATAATTCTTACCGACTGATTCTGAGAAAAAAAAAAAATCGGCTCAGCGTTACTGTTACGGCTGAGAACAGAGACACAGTAGATCCAATTGCAGAACAACCAGTATCCTTTATTCCAAAATCGTAGTCA
>JAOUQW010000023.1:3308463-3321563 GCA_028565825.1 Olivaichthys viedmensis
TTCTGATGGTGTGCTCACTTTTGGTCTGTACCTGATCGTGCTTTGGATACGACTGATCCAGTTTCAGCAAAGCGTTTTAGAGTGCCATAAAGAGGCAATGATAATCCCAGATTTTCAATCTGGTCTCAGACTTTTGGACCCCACTGTATATGGCAGTAGTATGTACATAAGTATGTCTCTGTTAGACATCTGTGTATGCTATTTAGGGGAAAGAAGAAAATGAATACATAATGAATTCTGCAATTTTTTTTATTGTGGAGTTCCGTTTGGGAGGTTCTTCCTGTTAGAAAAGGACTTTGTTAACATTGAATACACCAGCTCTGCCTCTACCTTCCCGTAGTCAATGTCATTCTCAAGAGAATCATGGCTCAAGGCCGTAGGTCGTTGTAATTCAGTGAGAATGTACACAGCTCTCAGGGAGCCAAACGTGGAGGACAAAAGCCACTTTGTGGTCGTCTGTCGCCGTTTCCACAAATTCACCGTAGCCACAGTTTGGGCTCTCAAAGGGGAAGTTTTACCCAACAGCACTGACTTTTAAACATTCTATCTAAATGCTTGTATTTGTTTCTCGTGTTCTATTATTAAACACACTGCCCCAGTTATATGCGGAAAATGTCTGCACTGTAGCTGGAGGTATGACTCTGCTGGACATTACTGAGCTGCAGGGGAAATGTATGGGTCCTATTTTATAACATTGCAATTATGACGGATACATTACCCCAGTTTGGAGATATTGGATTTCCTCAGTGTAATGGACGTGGTTGGACTTAAAGTTAAAGGAATACCCCAGCAGTTTTCAACCTAATCTCTATCCATTGCATTTGTCGTGTATTTGTGATTACCACGGGCAAAGATTACGACATTTCTCTATACTACGAAAATCTGTTTACTCGAAAGTGACTTATAATGGAAGCCAAAAGGGCAGATGTCGAACTCCTATCACTAAATGTTTGTTAAACACGTATTCTTGTCGAACAGAAATACGTATGGTTATATGTTACTAGCGTAGTTGTGAATACAACAAAACCTTTGGGGGGGGTTATGCAATCAAAAAAATTTCAAAAAATCTATTGTCAGAGTTCGACAACTGTCCTTAGGCTTCTGTTATAAGTGAGTTTTGAGTAAACGGCTTTTCTGTTCCTTTCTCAGTACAGGGAAACGTTTAGGGAATTCTTGTCCGTGGTAATCGCACATACACTACAGATGGATAGAGATTCAGTTTAAAAATTTATTAATTAATTAACCAACTAACTAACTAAAAAACCACTAGAGACATTTTGTGTATGTGTATGTGTGGGGGGGGGGCTTATAGTTTTTCCATTGGCAGACGACGCCTAGAAAGAATGTGTGATAAAATACAAAGGATACCACACTGCTAAAACTATTAATAAATATATTTATTTCTGTATCTGCATCTTGTACTGCAACAATAAATTTGACTGGAATGTCAATACGTCTCCAAAGGTTTTAAATTTCCGAAGGGGGGGCACGTGGTCATCCTTTACATCCGTCTATTGGTAGGGTTTTCTTTCTGCGTGAAGACATAACAGAAGTCTGAGAAACCATGGTTTTAAGGCTTGCCCACAATGACAAGTATGTACTGAAGGAAACCTTAAATACGATTGGGAGGAGGTTTACCACACTGAAGCTCTGGAAAAAGCTCCTCAACAGCAATGTCCAGCAGCACGTAAGTCATCTACACACACACACACACACACACACACACACACACACACACAGAGAGAGAGAGAAAGAGAAAAAGAGAGAAATGGAGAAAAGGGGGGTACAAGAACCACATTCTCTAGTACTCAGTAAGCAGATGTCTCTCTCTCTCTACCTGTTTGTTGAGGAGAGGCTGCTGGAGGCAGTTGAAGAGCAGCTGGATTCCCTCGTATTTGTTCTCCTCTCCTATACACTTTCCCACCATATCTATCGGCCCAGATGAATCACGCATTAGTGACACTACCTGCATGAAGCTGCATGTTGGGATGTGATGTTGAAAATAGGTCTTCTTTAGAATTCTAAGAGAGCGTAATTGGCCCTGTTCTCTTGGTGGGAGGGACAGCAATACACTTTCTCTCCTGTCGATCAAATAGCAGCACCAGCCAATCGTGGGCGTCTGAGCTCATGCATACGGAAGAGGGCAGTTGGCGCTTTCCTCCGAGCGCGCGAGACTGCCCTGTGACGTTGCATGAGCAGCAATTCGAAAAGATGCAGTGGTTGGCGTGCGATAGGAGAGTACTAGCTAGCTAGTGGGTGGGAATTGGCAATGACTAAATTGGGAGAAAATGGGTTAAAAAATGTTTTACATTCTAAATAATCATGTATGTATGTATGCGTCATCACTGAATAATTATTTTGACCTCATATTTCGTGAACAGAATCAGCCTCAGTTGCCAGTTTCTTAGGTTTACCTACAATATACGTGCACTTTGCAAGCATCTGTTGCTTCTTTTCTTTTATTTATTTTTTGGTCCATCAATAAAAAGGGACCACCATAGAACCCCCCCACTGACCAGATGACTGATTATTTGGGCGACACTGACATGGTAGTGTGTGTGGCACTGGTACGAGTTTATCAGGCACAGCAGTGCTGTTAGGGTTTTTAAAAATTGTTTATTCTTACTGGTCACCTTATTAGACACATCTTTCTTGTTGTACGAGTCATCTTCTAGTGCAGGGTTCCGCAAAGCTGGCGGTATAGAAACTCAGCTGACGAAAGAACTAAACAAAAAGAAGCACCGCCGAAAAGGCAGTCGTCGGTATACTTAAAAAGAGCTCGGCGTACGTCTTTCGAGGACACTCTGCACCGCTCAGAGTCGCAGAATGGTTTTGAGGGGGCTGTGAGCACATTGTGGTGTTGCCAGGTTCGAGGTCCTGCCGCGGGTTGGGAGCCTTTTTGCTTCTATTCTCAACGTTAGCTCTATACATTACTGCATGTTGTGCATCAGTGAATTAATTTACTTATTCTCATGGATTCTTTATGATATCTGTCAAAATACAAGATCATTTTAGGACCTTGTTTATAACCATGTAGGGAAACTGTGTGTTTGCCACATGAAAATGTATTGTATGGCTTTACTTACTTCACTAAATATTACAATACTTTTAATAATAGTTGTCATGCTGTGAGGCTTTGAAAATCAGTGTATAGGCTTTGGAAGGGGAATGTTTTTCTGGGCAATTTTTGTAACGCATCTGGCAACCCCGTCAAACAGCGAACGAATAAAGAACAGCAGTATCACCGGTGAAATATCCATGAAGGCGGTAGAGAGAGATGTTGGCTGCAGTGTTGATTTATTTAGCAAAAATAAATAAAAAAAGGAGATAAAGAACAAGGTGGAATGATTGAGTTTTCCCTTGAACTTACTCTTACTCTGCAGTGACGCAAGCGACCATGTGATATTTGGGCCAATCGCAGACAGGGGGAGGTCTCAGAACAAGACGTAGTGCCTAGGAGTTCCGTTTGGAAGCTCGCGCACGCAGGGGTGCATGAACTTAAACCACCACGTCCTTCTCGCTCAAAAGATGTATTTTCCTGTCGAAACGTCTTTTTCCGTTTGAAGCATACCGCCAGCATATTTCCAGTTCTGGACCCAGACAGATCCTGGGCCAAATATGGTTGTTTAGACGCATAAGGGTCAGTTATGACAATGGCAAGTGTATTGTGGCCCACTAATAAGCAGCCGCATTTAAGGTGTTTATGGTTTTGGAATCAAATGCAACTGACGCTTGTGCGGCATTTCAGTCTTGTACCAAAAGTGGCCCGGCTGTAAGCTCTGCTCTACATCATGCCTAGGACATGCTCTCAAAGTTCTGTTGGTTATTCATTTGTTCTGGCAGCCAGATTCAGAGGAGTTCTTCACAATCCTTCCAAGGTGGTGTGTGTGCCAGATAGAAGTTAAGTGTGAGCCGGCACTGGGCCATCACTCGGAGATCTGGAATCCAGCACAAGTTTGGCGATATCCCTGCTCTGAAGGCCGCATACTTCAGGACACATAATTCAACTCTAGTGGGCGTGGGCTTGAACTGGAACTGGGGATCCTTGTTCTAGTCCTTCACCAGGGTCGGTTGGCAGGCTGTTTCTCAACCCAACAGTGACACTGAGGTGTTTAAAAACCACAGCAACACTGCTGCATCTCATGCACTCATACCAGCGGCACGCACACCACACACACATACACACCAGCGGCACTGCTGTACTGAGACTTATACACCACCCAAAGAATATCTGGTCAGTGGTGGTCCCTTTCCACTGATAGACAGGGTAGAGGGGTGGGCTGACAAATTGTAAATAGCAACAGATGGGCTACAGTCAGTAACTGTAGACCGACATAGCACCCATATGGTAGATTTACCTGATGAAATGACCTATTACTCTATTTTGGGATATTTCAACAATGCAACCTGGCAGGTAGATCATCATCTCTTCAAAGGTTTGCTTGGCTCTTCTCTGCTTGTCCTCCGGGGAGCGTTCTTCGTTGTTCTCACAAAAGACTGCGTCTGTAAAGAGGGCAAGGACACATACAGAGACTTTATCCAAAATTCAATACCAGTGCTTCAATACAATGGAACGAATGAGGAGAGGTTCACATATCACCCTTTAAGCGTGCTTAGGAGGGTCATAAAATCGTAAAAAAATAAAAAGATACAACCATACTGGACATTAAAACACCACCACCATTAAGCAACGACTACTCCAGCAGAGACGGGGAGTAAACTGTTGCCAGGTGCAGAGGTTGTGTTTGGCTAGACGTTTAAAGGAACTGCGGTTTTCACTTCTCAGAAAAGGCAGCTGACCTATAAATATCTATTTGAGCGAGTCGGCAACACCGTGAGGCCCTGGTAGACTTATTATCTAGGAGGAGCTGTTATCCGAGCTTTGGTGATAGAAAACAGAGCACCATCAACATGTCAGGCAGAGAGAGTGCTCGAGTTGGCAGTAAATGGTTTGCAGTCTTATTGAGTGTGTTTACTGACCTCATTTCCTTCCTTCCTTCCATTTAAACTAAGGACTTGTTAATACTCACATTCTTTAAATTCCTATTAGAGAGAGACCATAGAACTGGGTACAGCATGGCATTTTCACTGACTAAATAGGCATGCAAGTAGGGAACATTTCACACGCACACACACCTCTGAGAAGAGTGATTAGGGAGACGAGGCGGTGCTCCTGTAGGATCTGCTCCAGTTTGGACTGTAGATGGTGGTCCATGTACGCCTCCAGAGTCCTCTTAAGAAGTATGCGGCCTGCAGAGAGCATGTGGTGCAGCCAGTCGGGCATGCCGAAAACCACACGACCTAACACACACATACCATTTGAATGAAGTATATGGCATCACAATAAAATAAATAAATAAATACGAAGCAAATCGTGTGTGAAAATTATATTCAGATACATTTCAATGGATTTGACTCAGTTTCAAAATAGTATTCCCGAATACCATCAACTGAGTAACGTTTTGGACGTTTTTTATAACGAATGAAAAAGTTCTTGGCAGTGGACTCGGACTCTTGATCTCTACTGTACATCTTTTACAAATTGTCGATGAGGAACCTCATAGACAATGTCTATTTGCTTAGGTATGGTTTATTATGCTAATAATGGACATGCATGAGATACAATGGGTGTTTTAAAAATCATTTTTACTTTACTACCATAAAATCACGGAAAAAGGAGGTTGTGTCGCTATTTCCGTAAAATATTGTTTATATTGCTAATAACTAATAAGATTAAGATAAGAACGTATTTGACATGCAATAAAATGCATTAATCGCATTGCTATAAAATCTAGAGAGATGGCTTTTTGGACAGGTTCAATGATGGTTAAATGAGACTTGGTTCCAGAGCCACTCATGCTGTTACTCACCCACAAACATCATGTAGTCATAAACCCCCTCCAGCTCCATCTGCTCCAGGAAATAGTTCTGGTTATGCTTCCTGTCCATGCTGTCTGCTTGATCAGCGTTGTTTTTGTAAAGATCGTTGTAAAGCTAAAGGATCAGAGAGCAAACGCAGAAATAAACTCCACTTCTACTGAGAAAGCGATATATTCTGTATATGCATAACAATCAACCAGTTTTGTCTCTGGGTTCTTTGGTATCGGGAGCTCAGCGGCTAAAGGTTCTGTGTTCTAGTGTTCTAGCTCAAATCCCAGCATTGTCAAATGTTGGGTTCTTGAGTGAGACCTTAGATTGTAGTCTGCTTAAATAAGCCTAGATAAAAGAGTCTGCCAAATGAATAAATGTAAATGTATTGTTAACTTTAAGAAAAAAAAATATCTCAGAATGGAGAAATAACATTGCGCTCTGGTAGCCATTCTTTAATCCAAAGTTCACACTGGAAGTGGTTTTTCGCCTTACGTTGTCCAAATCCCTATAAATTCATTGTTAGGGGACGTTTCTGACTCTGTTTTACTGGTAGCACCCAGCCTGTCTTCACATTTGTCATCTGTTTTTATAGGCATATAAAAGTATAAGCATTTGCATGCATCTGGTCTAGACTTGTCACACACACACACACACACACACACACAGAGAGACACACACCGAACATTTCTTGTTGAACATTCAAACATTGCACTGAAATTCGTATACTGTGAACGCTGAAGAGTGGGTTTTACATTTTAGCCCAAGTACCTTATTGTTGCTGCCAGCAGTGGGGCTGAGCACGGTGAGTTCAGGACGGCTCGGTTTGGATCTGGGCGATTCGCACGAGGTGAAGAAGGACTGGAGGAATGGCTCCAGGTTCTGTCCTTTCTGCACAATCACACATACACACACACACTAAGTGTCTAATTATACACATTTTTATTTTTAAATCCTACTGACAGGGGGCCAATTGTTGCAGTCTGTAATAATGGCATGTTAACGACACGCACATGTTTCACCACTCACCTCTTTGATAAGTTTCCCTGGTACGGATTTAAAAATCCTTCCTGAGGAGCAAAAAATGCAGAGATGAAGCAACATATTATACACCAAAGTCATAAACACAATTGGAAGATACCTTTCTTCACACAAAATAAAAAAAAGTATTGTGAAAGAAGAATCCATTTAAAGAACTTTACGTGCATTCATTTGGCACTCAGTTTTGTCTAATGTGACTCACACGTGAGGCAGAATGCAATCATATGGCTGAGTAGTTAATGTTTAAAGGAATGGTTCATTGAAAAATCTATTTTACAGATTTTATTTATTTATTTATTTTTAACCACAAATGTAGTTAATCAGCAAAGACATGATTGGCGTTTGCGTCTTACGTTTTGCACTGGAGCTACGTGGCTAATATAGCATAGATAATGGAAGTCTGTCTTACCCAAAATGGTTTGTAAATATCTGTTTCAAAACAGCCTGCCTTTCTTAAGTGGCACAAAGACCTACTGATGTGGTTTAGCACACAGTATGATTTACTGTAATCTATAAAAATGAACAAACAGGAGCAACTACATTTGGGATAAGAGGAAAATTGTGCTAAAGCAAACTTTATACCTCAACAGTCTTAATCTTTAAAAGCCAGCAAAGCCATAAAGAACATACTGTACGTCTCTTATAAGTCAGTAGTGGTGGCGCAATCTGTGTGCATGTCTGTGTCTGAGAAAACATTGTCGCACCCAGGTTAACGTCAGGCAGCATCTTATCGATGAATTGCGTCTCTATGCTGTGAGGGGAGAGGAAGTCTGCCAACAGTTGGCTGTTGCTCAGCTCGGGGTGTCGCAACAAGTTCTGAAAAGGCAAAACATGCACATAGACCAGGAACAGTAAGAAATCATAATGCAAACTGATGCAAACATGATGCAAACAGAAGAAAAAAAAACATTACACTACATGCAATGATGATTATGTTTAACTGGTTACAGGACCTAACAGACCACATGTAGAAATATATGTGGGGAAAAAATTATAAAATATTCATAACCAAACAGACTTGGGCATGAACGAAGGCTTTGCTTCTACATGGATGTCCTGTTGACCCAGTTCATCCATTTTTTATTTTATAGCAAACCAATTGTTATAAGTTATTATCTACCATATTTATGGCCACACAAACTCCCTTCACATGGAATCCTCCTGACTTTGACAGCCCCGTGGTAGTTATTCTAGTAGTATAGCATCTGGTCTAGACTTGTTACACACACATTTACATGACGAAACTACATAATGGGAATCCAAGACTCGTCTATTAGACTAGAAAATTTACTGACTGAAACCCATTTACCTGCAGGTATTCCTCAAATTCACCACGCTTGGAGTTTAAGAACTCATAATTCTTTGGTCCGATAATTCTTTTGGAAGGGAGCTGTGCGTCCTGGAATGAACCTGTTAAAGAGAAAGAGAGATGTTATGTAAAATGGTTATGAAGTAAAGATAGGAAAAAGAAAAAATTTTGGGTACCATGGAATTCTGTGAGTTTGGACTCGAGGACATAGAACTCAAGGTATCTTCTGAAGACTGACCAGCTTTCTGTCTCATGACCCACTAAAAATCAGATAGACAGAGAGAGAGAGAGAGAGAGAGAGAAACAGTCTGGATCATTTTAAAATTGTGTGTGCACATGTGTGTGTGTTGGCTGTCTAGAAAGCTTGTTTCGCAATAAAGCTTTCCTTTCACTGATTAATTTGTGAATTTTCCCCCCCACATAAGAGCCAAAAGCTGGCCCCTCACCATGCTCTCGGTCGTGCCTCTCTACATCAATGCAGAAGACAGGAACTCGCTCTTTCTTGGCTTCATCGTCATAAAAGTCAACGAAGGGAATAGAGATAGTCCACGCCGACAGGTTCCGCTGTATTCCTGGAGTACTGACCACTTCCACTGGCACAGGGCAGTCGTCCTCCACCACCATAGTGGCCTCCTCCACCTGAGAAACACACGCAAGCAGTAGGGTCTGAAAGTCTAAATCTACAGCAAGAACTGCTTTTATTTTTTAATCAGTTAATACTGATTGAAAAATTAAAATACTGTAAATTTGTCAAATTATATTTCTCACACAAGATCAATCGTTCTTCACAACAGAAGGCAAGAACAATGGTTTCATTGACTCAAGCAAGAACGCATAGAGGTTTGTACCAATTGTGTCAATATCAGTTGTTAGCCATTAAGACATGACAGCGATCAACAGTGTGTTAGGAGCACATTTTAAATAAAACAATATGGTTAAACTAACAGTTTTCCATTTTTTTAATTTTTTTTTATTAATGTAGTAATCTTGAGACGCAAGTAGGTAAAAAATAATCTGTCCCTCTGTATATTGTATACAGTGTTGTATATTGTAAACATCAACGGAGTAAAAATTGTTCGTTTTTGATAACACGTGAAGAAATAACTGTTCTTGGTAGTAGATTTCTGGACCCTATTGCATATATATAGGCTCATTTTCACTCCAGGAAGTTTTCCACAAACCCAGGAACTTTTAGTGCATTTCCACCAGGGCAACCAGGGTCGATTTTAATTCCTGGGCTGGCATTTCCTGGAACTTTTTAGTTCCTGCTTGTGAAATGCTTTGTCAATGACATTCAATCAATATTACCGCAGGAATCTTTTTCCTGAAAGGTGTAACTGTGTTTTGACTGCAGTCTTTCATTACGGGGGGGGCTGAAAGAGCATATTTACCACCAAAAATCAATTTCGTGGTTAGTTTTCACTCACTTCTTAACAAATGATAAAGCCCTTTCTAGGCTTAGATAAAAGCAGTCACTGAATAGAGCTCTTGAAACTAGAGCACTATTCCAAACAGCTGAATTATTTTCTAATTAACCAACAGTATAATAAACATGGTTGCCCCTTTACCACCTGAATGTTTCCGACTGAAGAACTATATTATACTACCATAAGCCGAAATGTTAAACACTACCACTTTTGCCCCTGTCCAAGTTAAAAGTCATCAAGCTTTAGGGAATAGCTCGCAGAACAATAAAGTCGTGGATCAGATTACTTCAATGTATATAGTCCTCTCAGTCACCTGCACTCCAATTCCTGGGCTTTTTGACACAGCACTGCTATACCATTGGATGCGTCAGACATCTGCAGAAATGCTGAAGCCATGTTGTGTAGCTGTAAATAAAATAACGAGCTCTTTGTGGTTGCACAAATCACGCCAGAATGAGTCACCCGATATAAATAGTTTGCGTAATTTTCAAAAACAACATTGTTGACACAATGTCTCCCAAACTATGTAAAAGGTATGGCAATGCGATATGTAGAAATTGAAAATCTGCTGATCATGAAAGTTAATATTATAGACAACAGAGTCCACCATCATCATTCATGCTGGTCAGGATCGTGGTGGATCCGGAGCCTGTCCTGGGAACACTGGGGCAAGGCGGGAATACACCCTGGACGCGAGGGTCAGCCCATCGCAGGGCATCACACACACACACACACACACACACATCTACCTTTACGCGGTCATTCACACCTAGGGGCAATTTAAAGTACCCAATTCATCTACAGGCATGTTTTTGGGAGGTTTGAGAAAACCGGAGAACCCGGTGGAAACCCATTCGGACACGGGGAGATGATGCAAAACTCCACACAGACAATAATAGGAGCTGTGAGGCGCCAACACTACCCGTATTACAAGCATACAGTGTTATTATGGTGTATTAAATATATGGCATCATCATTTGTGTCATATTTACATAGCTGCATGTCTCACCATGTGCTCTTCACCGTCAACCATGGTGTAGGTGGGCAGCATTGCTCCTTCCATAGTGTTGCTCTTAAACACACCCTTGAGTTTATTGCCAAAGCGGCTGATCCCAAACGACTCGCCCCGCTTAGGTGGGTTCCTGCACATGACGCGTTTTAGAATGACAAAAATGGCATAAAAAAAACAAAGGGTGTGAATGACTCAATAAACCAGCACACTGCAAGCCACCAAACAGGAATATAGAATGGAAAAAGGGTGAGGATACAGTAATGACAGTGTAAACTTACTGCTGAAATGCATTCAGATATAGCTGTACACCATATGATGTTGTTCAAGCCTTTTCAGTAGAGCAGATTATAGTTCTCACACAATTACAAAAGCACGCCAAGTGTATAGATCGAATATAAACAGACACTAAAAAACACACAAAACGCAAAAGCATGGAGGGCATCCAAAGAGAAGCATGCTGGCCAAATTGGGCAGAGCATATACGTCTTTTCAGGTCTGTAGTGCATGCTGATCTCAAAACAGCTTTGCCTTCTCAAAAATCTGCACCTTCAGATACATTAAAGCAACACTTCAGGCTGTTGTGCCTTCATCCACTTTTAGCTTCACATATTAGGGCAAAGGGCACAGGGTAAACTGGTCTCAGATCAGCACTCAAGGCTCCTTGAAAAGCCATAACACACACACACACACACACACACCGTGACTCACTTCAGTGAGGTAGGGAGGGACTTTAGAATTCTGGGCCGCGGTGTTAACATGGATTTGATAGATGGGGAACCTGGCCCATGTGGAGATTTCGTGCCAACGGACAGAGGCTTGTTGCCGATAATATTAGCCCGTCGTGGAGGGGTGACGTTTGATCTGCAGGTCAGGTGTAGTCAACAAATATATATATATATATATATTTTTTTTTTTAAGTAGTCCAGTACACACAGGCAGCAGTGGATGATGGGAGAGACACCAGTCAGTCCAGAGCATAGTCACTTTGTACTCTCAGTTTCACCCGTACGGCTATTAGCCACAGTCTCTCCTCTTTAGTATGAACTAGGCACGTGCCAATATTATATTTGCATAAGATGATAATTACATAAACTTTTATAACAGCTGGCAGCTTCCCTGAATTTATAAACAGATCAGTCCATTTATAGCTCGTCTCATAATTGTTATCAAGGTATTTTGCTAAAATATTGAGTGTTATACAGTACTATGCCAAAGTCTTAGGCACCCTAAATGTTTTAAATATATAAATATTTAAAACTAATATATAAATCTACATTTTGTCTTGTTTATTTTATGTCATCTGCATTAGTGTGTCATTAGAAAAGAGCAAATTTTAGATTTCCAATGGCCAAGCTATGGCGAAATTTTTGTAAGTCATTAAAGAAAGTAAGATATTAAGTAATAGAGCACTTTTTAGATAAAAACAGAATCAAGGCTGTTCTGGGATTTTACCTGCAGAAATAGAAGCAAGTGATAGCCAAAGTTCTGCAGAAGAACCGTGACAAGTTCTCCAAGATTCTTAGAACAACCTAGCAGCAAATTTCCTTATAAAACTGCACGACAGTGTGTCTAAGAATTGATGCAGTTTTAAAGCAAAAGGCTGCGAAACACCAACACACTGATTTGGTTTAGTTTTTTACTGTTTACTGCTCTTTATAGTATTTTTTTATATTCAGGAACTTTTCATTTCATTATTTTTAAAAGCATCTTTGCTTTACAGAATTTCTTTACATGTGCCTAAGACTTTTGCACAGTTCTGTATATAGTAATGAGATAGAACAAGTTATACATGCGGTCACTTATTGTGTGTATTGATGTGGTCTTACTCTGCTCCGCTCATTCCGGGATACACTCCGTCTGCGATACAAACACACAGCGTGCGAATGTGATCGGCGACTACGCGGTACGCCATGTCCACTCGCCTTTTATCGGCCTCCCCTGTCCTGCCTGCGTAGGCGGGGGCTTTACTGCACTACACACACAGGTATATTCAGTGTTAGTGACTGGCTTTCAATATGCGAGATGGGATAAATGGAAGAAAGTCTAGTTTTGCCGGACCGCCAGTCATTTTTTTACACGAGTGTCGGTACGGATTCTGACATCTGAGGAACTCTGATGGGATGATAGGGCATACTGCCCTCTACAATAGCGCCGCCTATTGTACATGCGCAGTCAGCGGTCCGGCTAATATAGTGAACACGAGAGAGGTGCGCGTCTGTGAGACCTGGTGGATGGCAGACAGTAGTGGTGTGAACAGGTCTGTGTCGTAGTTGGAGCGTCTCCCCTGTAGCACAGTGACGAGTCTCTCCAGTCCCATCCCAGTATCCACGCTGCATTGGGGTAGAGGACGCAGGCCTCCATCACCCTCCCTACACACACACACACACACACACACACACACACACACACACACACACACACACACACACACACACACACACAC
>JAOUQW010000023.1:3393561-3407267 GCA_028565825.1 Olivaichthys viedmensis
ATGAAGTTGCTGTTCTCTCTCTCAGTGAACAAAGTTTTATGTATTGCTCTTCTGATGGTGTGCTCACTTTTGGTCTGCGCCTGATCGTGCTTTGGATACGACTGTTCCAGTTTCAGCAAAGTGTTTTAGAGTGCCGTACAGTGGAAATGAAAAAAATCCCAGATTTTTCAATGTGGTCTCAGACTTTTGGACCCCACTGTATGTTACAAGTGAAATCAGCAGGCCTGTTTCTGGTGTTCTTTGAAAAGAAAAGAAAAAACTATCATAACAGTGTATAAATGATTTATTTGTTTATATTTGTGATTAACACAGCCCCCAATGGCTCAAAAATAAAGGCCTAGGCGGTTTCACATTATAGCGTGTTTT
This sequence comes from Olivaichthys viedmensis, assembly GCA_028565825.1. Lineage (NCBI taxonomy): Eukaryota > Metazoa > Chordata > Actinopteri > Siluriformes > Diplomystidae > Olivaichthys > Olivaichthys viedmensis. The sequence continues at coordinate 3,393,928 of JAOUQW010000023.1, forward strand.
TGTTGTTGATTAAGTAAACGACGATGAGTCGATGTAGTTGTTTTGTTCGACAGTCCTATCTAATACCAATAACTGATGGATGGGTACAAGCAAATAAGTGTCGTTAACAAAGCTACACGCAATCACATTACATTTATTTTGCAGCCAGTACACTTTTGCAGAAAAGCTCATTCACAGAACACAGAAAAGGAAACGGGACGACTATATCGGAACCTTTTTTTCCCCTCCCACAGAAAAATCTATGCTTTGAAGCTTACCAGGCAGTGCAAGTGACGTATTCCATCACACACATGCTTGAATCAAAGCCCATTCTCCCCCTAAGCCTTTCACTTCGCTCGAACACCAAGCCCACCCCCCCCATAGCTAACTGAACAAAGCGGCAAGGTTAGCTGAATGCAAGATTATTAAGGAATGGAAGAATGAGACCGAGCCTTTGATCCTAACGGAGAAGGTAGACGTCACATGGAGTCAACCTCCACGTAAGACGAAGGGAAAAGTTCTGGCGTGGGTGATTGGACCCAGTTAACTTTTGTGCGTCTGCCAGGAATGGCAAACACAGCAAGAGGGCTGGATACGCATCGATTCGTCAGAGAGCACGGTGGATCATAGAGCGTGAGAGAGAGAGAAAAAAGACCTAATGGTCCCCTCGAGTCGGTGTCCTAAAATTCCATTAAACCCTATGCACACCCATAACAATGCCACACATCTACCCTGACATAAGCTTGCTTGTTTTGGAAAAAATAACATGCACAACAGCAACACTAAGTGGGAGGCGGCTTCAGGAGCTCGTCTATGTATTTATGCCAGAAGCCACTGCCGGAGGTGAGAGCTTGGCATTAGTGTGTTGCCAAATTTAGCCGAGATCTCACCTTCATCTGTGCAAAGGGCACGTCATAGCTGCCGACATACAGCAAACCCACCGTCTGCGGGATCAACCTGCGTAGACAGAGAAAGAGAGACGGAGTTAGAGTAAGAGCAATGACTTTTTGCACTTTGGGAACACCCTTTCCAGTCGGGACGATACTCTCCTCGCAAATTAGAGGAAAGCGGAAAAAAACAAAGCACAGCTTTCTAGTCTTGGTTTATTTAAAGCAACACGCACACACACAAACAACCGCTTCCAGTCCATTACACTCAGATTGTCTGGGCTTCCGGAGTGTGTCTGGAGGTTTAGTTAATCGCAGCGAGACCCAGCAGAGGCAATGAGAGGCTTCAGGGATCATCTGACAGCCTAAATACAGAGAAAGCATGCAGATGGAGGCAGCTCGAACAATTCAGCGTTTGGAGAATTACTGGCTAAGGTTAGGATTTCAATCGGGGGAAACCTCGGTCAGCCCAAGAAAAAAAAAGAAAGAAAGAAAAAAGCTCAAACAGAGGTTCAAGCCCACGGCTGACTCAGCCGTGTTAAGAGACAACAGCAGGTTAGAGAAGTGGAGGATGTGATGCTTAAAACAGACTTTGATTTTGTTCTTTAGCTCTCTCTGGATCCTGCAGAAACACCTACAGAAATGTGCGAAAATGGTTCACCTCAAAAATCAGGAAGGCCTATTTCCATTTTATTATTTGTTCTTTCAAATCTTAAAAGAGAACATAAGTGTTATATGTAAAAAAAAACAAAAAAAAAACAACAACCCATTTTGGAGAATGGTCGAGAATATTTCCAGATCCTCAAGCAATGTCTTTCAACACGCTTGCTTCTGAAGAGGATGGCACTTGTCAAGGACGCGATAACGTTCGCTGCCGTCCTATTCTGCAGACCGTGTCAACAATCAGCGGTGAGCTGAGCCGTATTGACATAACGCTCCAAATATAACTCGACCGGGAGATCCTGACGATGAGGAAGCCTGAGGGCCGGGTTGTTCTCCAGGTTGAGACCCAAGTGCAATACTGATGCAGCTATTTCTGCTACCGGATTTTGAGACGCTTGGCTTACATTCCACGGAGTTGTGGTTGATGTTATTTCAGGAACATTATTTATTATTATTACACGCTTTGGCTCAGTGGGTTTGTGGGTACCGCCTTTTGAACTATAAAATTGTGTCATATTGAAAGTCATATAATGTAAACATAAAGGCGAGCAATAACTGCCACTATTTTTTTATGGCACTCGATGAGAAGTCCCTGCGGCAACACCCGATCAATAAAAACCCCAACCCTAACCCTGGTTTATTGCAAGTGGTACAAAGGAAACAAAACCAGAGAAATAGCAATACAGCCAACAGTCATTGCGTCCACCCTAATTCTGTCCCCAGTGACTTACCTTACTCTCCTTATATGGTCTTTGTTTCCTATTTTTGTTACTCTATTGCCATGGTTGTTAATTATCCCACCTGTTGCTCCTTACCCCTGACTAGTTTATCTATTTATACACTCTTGGTTTGATTTGTTGTCTTTCATACTGAGCCATTGTTTCTTAGTTCATTCGTTTCCTCGTGCTGTTCTGCTCATCTCTGGTTTTTGGACCTTTGCTTACCTGTATTTTGACCCCTGCCTGGGATACGGTTGATAATTACTCGATTAACCCCAACACGCTTTGAGTACGCACTTGCCTCCGGCACCCACACATTACAGCCATTAGCCTTTTGTAACAACTTTTATAATCAAATACCCCCCTGGCTGACCCCCATTCATATTTTCACCGGAACGATATCTCAGCTGCATTATGCCTGCATGAAGCATAGGCACTTTCTCGTTCCCTTTTAGTCTTTCAGTCAAATAAATACGTAATGATCAATACCTCTCCTCATCTATTATGGCTCACATTGCACAAGCTAGTCAATAGCTGGGCTTCAGATCCACAACCTGGCCTGACCCGATGCTAACAACTATCAATCTATGATTATGATTATTTTTATGTACACAGCAAAGCATCCACCAGAGATACTCAAGTTAATAAGAAGCTGGGCCTCTTTAAAATAAATATGAATATGTGGTGTACCGCAGCAGTGTTACAAACCCATTTTAAAATGTACCACACGATTTTTAGTGGCATAACTAAAGGTATTGCTTCTTTAGTTCCCCCCCAGTATGATTTTTTCACGCTAAAGGTTATTCTTAATTGGCAATTGCACAATAACACTGACCACATGAATGCATTAAAATCATTAAGACACTAAATGAATCCCAGAATGATTCCCACCACTGTGGGATTGCAAGTGTTTTTTAAAAATGTATTATTTTTTTAATTTGTGGGTGTTTTGAGCCCAAAATGCATCAAGTCCAACAGGTCCAAATGTGTCTCTCTCTCTTTTTTAAATCTTTTTTCTTTAAAAAAAAAAAGATGTCAGAGCTTTGGATTCATGCCATCTCTAACTAAAATGTGACCATGTCGATTGCAGGCAGAACGGTTCTGCTTTCAGGTGAAATTGTGTGACTGGCTTTCACAGATAACGGATCTTTGATGGACGGAATTATACTTCTGGGAATCCTAATGTTCTCATGTCTACTTAACGTTTTTGGCCAATTTCCTTAAAATAAATAAAATAAATATTATATATATATATACACACACACACACACACAATCCTGAGACTACACTTGCACTGGGGTGTTAGTAAATGCGGATTTTGACTCGATAAATCAGCAAAAACAGGTTTATTGAAAGGCCTTCGCTTTTTTTTTTTTTTGCTAAGGTTGCAAATTGGTAGAACTATGAAAGTTTATATGAAGGTTTACTTTACTCAAATGACGACAGATGTAGCACAGAAAGGCAACCTGTGCCATTGATGCAGGCTCTCACATAAATACAGGAAAAACTGCAAAGGCTGCTGTTTTCTGCTAATAAAAAGTCTAACACCTGATTCCCAAGAGCTAAGAGGTGCTCCAGAACACAACCTTTGCTTAGCCAGCAGGAGCGCTGCATACGCTAGAGGCCTCGATTCAGAATGTGCGTGACAATCTTCATGTCGGTTTCAATTACATCTCTGACATACATTATCTGACGGTTCTGACTGACACAAGACGGTTGAATGGTTACCACCCAGATGTGAAGCAAAGCCCTTCTCTTTCCCGAACATGGAAATAGTTATTTACCAAAAAATAAATAAATAAATTGATTGCATTGTCTGTGTTGGGCATTATTAGTGACAACAACCACGAGAGCTGGTCTCTAAAAAATATCTCCAAAGAAATTGCACAAAATCAGATATCTGGGTGGTATATATTATATCCGATGACTATCCACAACAGCAAATGACAAACAATCTGCAGCTTTGACGTGAGAAAGCGAATTGTAAACTGCGAATGCTGTGATGGACGACCCCCATGCTGTTGAATCCCAAAATAGATCTTTTTTTTTGGATGTCACTGACAATATTCTCATTGGTTTTTATGTTCTGCAAACGACTCCTCTACAATCGGCACTGCACAGACATTAACCAGTAAAGAGTTAAATTCCACAGCTAAATTCCACATAGCGTTTCCGCAGTGGTTCTTGCTGTGATCGGAATGGCAGTAGATGACGATATAGGATGGCTTTCGAAAATGTAATTTCTCTTCTCTGGCAGAACTGCCGGGGGATATGATGGAAACATGCAAGGAGCTACAAATGACATGAGAAGGGTGACTAGTCATTGCACAAATTAAACACAGAGGTTTAGCATCGGCTTGTGTTGAAAGAAGGAAGACGCAGTGCTTCGTTTCGTTGCAATTAAATATCTAACTTCACGGCATTTAAACCTTGAGCCCGAAGAGAACAGCTTTTTAGTCGTCTGCAGGAAAAGGTTTGCGTTTACAGCATTGCCTGCTAGTGTCGTCAAAAATATCGATCTATCGATACTGACCATTGGAAACTCGTTTCCTGCAGTATCGATTCTATCCATATAAGAAGCGCTTTCCTGCTCGCTCTTTCTTTGACACACACAGGCTCCCGTACATGCACACCGGCCCGCAGCCTCGCGAGACTTCCCCTCGCTAGCGGTGCGCTTTGTTTTGCTAAAATTGTAGCTGCGGCAGGTTCACAGCTTCCTTTGTCTTCATCGACAAAGAAAACAGCAGGAGTGCTGTCTGGGCATACTTTGGCAGCGAGGCAAATGAGGATGGCAAGGCATCAAAGGTTTAATGTCCTATTCTTGGGCTAAGAGCCGTAAAGTGCTAACGACAGCCACGCTAACTTGAAGTAACCGTAAAGCATCCAATAATGGCCTCGGCCATTTATTTGTTTCGCCAACTGAACGCTCCCGGTGCTCATTAAAAATGAGCAACTGTTATTAAGGCTGTTGACACAAATAGCTGTATTGCTATTTTTCTCTCACGGCAGATTCTGCACTGCCTGTGCGAACATGAGCCTCACTTTAGTTTGCGTTAAAAATACAAACATAAGCCTCACATGAGCAACATTTATTTGGATATGTTTATCTTATAAAAAAATAAAATAAAAAAAAGCCCCTCAATTTTGTCATCCATCCGCCTTTGATATCGAAAATGGTATCGAATATCGATATTTTTCAAAGTATTGTATCGAGGTTGAGAATGCCAGTATCGTCACGACACTATCGCCTGCTATCGCGGTGGTTATTAAGTCTTTTAAAAGAGAGTTGAAATAAAAGCTTTTCTGTTTAAATTGATATGAAATTGAAATTGACAAAATGAGCCACTTAAAATCCCAAGCAAGATTTTCCCCGCGAGCCGCATGTCAAGTATCGATGGCACGGGTCCAATTTCATACCGGTCAAATGACCTCGGATTTTTTGCTGCTCCTAAAGTAGCCAACAAGCGGCACACCTCTCAAGTGTGCGAAAACTGCATAAACATTTTAGTCTCGCCTCTCTTTTTGGTAAACAAAACCCAGCCGTTCAAGGCGACCCTTGTTAGTATTCCAGTGGCGGTTTAGCACTCGACACACTATTTTTCCTGCTTCTCTATCTCTCTCGCTGCCAGGGCTCTGGGCCACATCAGAGCTACAGCTGATTTCTATTACACCATCCTGTCATATAGAATTTCCCCCTGCAACAATGGGCCATCTGGACTTCAGGTGCTGTCCATTTCGGGCACAGAAAAAGCAAATGCAAACGATACTCCCTGCTAACTGGTGAAGGTATCGCTATTCCCGTGCAGAGAATAAAGTGTATGATGCACTGGATATCTCTCTCACGCTCACTGTGACTGCAATAGCTTCATCTTGGGTTGTTCAAGGGGCGAATACTCTGGATGCCTTCGAGTGTACCCGGTGTTATTAGATTAGTCAGAATTAGTCATCATTCCTCTGCCTCCAGCATATTGATCACGGAGCGTCTGATATCTATTGCACGCTAGGCGGGCCACTTGGCAGCCTCAGAATCTTAAAGCTTGCAATCTGATTGGCTGTACGCACCATCGTACACCAGGTTCCAACGGGGAGGACAAACTTTTGAACATGCATTCAAACAATGTGCTTTTTGGAGCAAGATATACAGTCAGCTTCAGAATGATTGGCACCCCAGAATATTTATTCTAAGAAAATTAAAAACCCTAACAAACAACATGAGTCACAATTATTGGCACCCCTGCATTTTGGCATTTAGTACTTTATGCCAACATAACATCACTGAGTCGCCTCCTATAATGTTTAATGAGATTAGAGAATCTAGAGCAAGGAATCTGAGACCCACTCCTCAATACGGAATCTCTCCACGTCCTCCAGGGTCCTAGAGCCTCTCTTGTGGACTCTCCTCTTCAGCTTACCACACAGGTTTTCAATAGGGTTTAGGTCAGGGGACTGGGATGGCCATGTCAAAAGCTCGATTCATTTTTTTACAGCCATTGCCTGATTTATGAAGGTCGACACACTTTTGTCTCATTTCCTTTGTGTATTCTCTCACCTTCCCCATGTTGATTAATGACTAAGGGAATTTGGCCTCTGTGTCACCTCATATTTCTACCCCAGTGAAACAGGAAGTAATGGATGACCGCTCGAGTGAAAGTAAAAAAAAGTCAAATATAAAAGCAGGAACACTTTTGTTACATTTTGCTCATTAGTATTTCTAGGGGTGCCAATAATTGTGACGCATGGTTTTGTTTTAAAAATTAATTTGGAAATGTTTTTTCTATTTTACAAGAATAAATTTACTTTAATTACAGGCCAGATTTTTCTCATATTTTCAGTGTAAGATTAAGCTAATTAACCCCAAATACTTTTTTTTCCATAGCCTTTTTTAACCCATCTTTACCAAGGGTGCCAATAATTTTGGAGCTGACTGCAGTCACTGAAATGAAAATCATTCACAGTATCACGTCTTTTGAAAGTTATAAGACAGTTTGGCTTGAAACGGCGGCAAGTAAACGTGGTTGGCTGTTTGCGATGTCAGTCAAACGGCCTCTTCCTGTGAAAGTAGGCGGTTCTTGGCCACGTTCGGTGACGAAAAGTACCAGACTCTCCAGCGGAAAGCTAGGAGTCTGGCTCGCGAGAGTACCAGCATACTAACGGAGTTCCCAGTCCCACTGGAACCCCACTGTCAGTAACCATTACTTAAAAGTTGCAATTCAGGGAAAGAAGTGACGTCTTCTCATTTGCAAATCCTAATAAAAGTGCGAGATCATTTGTTGGCCCTGATGGTGAAATCGGATACACTCAAGAATGTGAAATCTCTCAGCTCAAAGAAAACACTTGTGTGCCTCTTCACCTTTCGTGTATTCTTTTTATTAGTCACTTCCATGACTCCCCTTCTCCACTTCTTGAAATGACTCTCTGAGCCTGTGGTGTACCATTTCAGCACGCTGGAACAACTGGAACCTCAAGTTTATTCAGTTGCTTGTCTATGTGTTGGCTGGGTTTGCAAGGCCAAAGAGGTTTGGGGTGATACATGGCCAGAGGTACAGCAATGGCACCAACCTTCCAAGCTTGAGGTATTCAAAGCCATGAAGGGAGCAGAGGGACTGAGGCGATTCACAGCCCAGGCCTGTAAAGCCAGTGATAAAGGCAAAACAGTTGAGATAGCCAAGGGCCATTTCACCCGAACATTCATAACTGGCATTTGAGTTGCATAAGGCTGCGTCAGCGTAACTACAGAAGAACACGGTAATGGAACCAGAAGACTACTAATAGTAGGCAAATAAGCTTAATAAGCAGATTTGTGCATGTAATACATTGAAGGTCAGAGAGTTAAATCTACAAACAACACTGTCTGCTGTCCTCTCCTTCTCCTAGAGTCTACCTAAACAAGCCAAGAATTCCTTTTCTGCAGCTCTCCGGCTTCTTGCCTGTCATTCCTTTTTTTTTCTTTTTTTTTCTGCAAAACCCTTGAAAATAATGAGAGAAAGGTGCAGGGAATGAGTGCTTATGAAAGGACAGGACAGCAGGAGGATGAGAGGGATAGCGTGGGAGTGAATGATGAGTGCTTTCTATAGTCCTGTGTGGCTTGGCAGGGGCACAGGCAGAGCCATAACCTCAGTACCTAACAACCCTCGTCATCAGAAGAGCTTTGTGAGAATCCACCCGCAAGCTACGCTCGCACGTCTGTTTAACACCTAGTAGTATTGTCTTTTGGATTGCCTCGTCTTGAGTCACAAAATCCCAAGCGCATGGGACCAAGTCCTATCTAGGGCTATGAGATTTCCCAACGTTATCCCCCTTGGGCACGTTTTTATGTATCCGAACGACTTTTACTGGACAACCCAGCTTCACACGTTCATAGTACATGAGGCAGTACTGCTGTTTCTTTACTACCAGCAGTATGGTGCAGATGGAGATTTCTCAATTTGTGGAGGAGGACCACGCCCGCTCATGTGGGAGCTATTGATCTGTTTACTTGTGCTGCACAGAACCTCTCCTCTTTGGCTCCTTTGTGCTCCCAGACACCTCAAGCCACACCTCCACCATTTGCCAAGTAATGAGGCAAATTTCATTTCAGTTTGCAATACTCACAAAAAAACAAAAACAAACATAAAAACACGAAATCAAAAAAAAAAAATTCCATTTCAATCATTGGTCCCTACGGTAGACTCAGAGAGCCACGGCAAACACCTCAAATGCCCCATTAGTCCAGTGTAAAGTCACAAAGCTCTATTAGGAAGAGCTATTAAGCTATGGTCTATATCAAGGTAAACACCTGGAAATAATAACACATTATAATACAGAGGCCTGCGGGCAAACAAGAGGGTGATTGAGAGGTAATTACTGTGTGTAGAGCGGAATTAAGCATGCTGGGACTACCTGCATATTATACTGTAGATGGTGGGTATGAAAGGTACGAGTGTGTATGTGTGTGTGTGTGTGTGTGTATGTGTATGTATGTGTGTGCGTTGATGTTGCTGACTCACCCTTCCCCTCCAACTTTTGAGATCTTCAGTCGGAAGTCCACCGAATTGTGACTGGGAGGTTTCCACTTCAGGATTTCATCGCAGCGGCCCGGCTTATACTTCTGCTCGGCGGGCAAGAAAGAAAAGAGACGTTTTGAAGGTTTTAACATCTTAAACTTCATAAATACGGACATATTGAATCCATTCCGTTTCAAAAAAATCTCCTTCAAGCGGGGCCAAGGAGTGCTAATTTTTGCGTAATTCGTTCGAATAGAACGCACAAAAATGTGTAAAAATCAGTCAAATCTTTCGTCAATACCATTAAAATATATATCAACCTTTAAGCTCTTGACAAGCTACCAGAACAGTGAACAGCTTGATAATGCCCATATGTTAATTGTTAAATCGATAGATTTTCCATAGAGGAGAGTTCAAATTTTCCAATTTGACTCATCAAAGAATCAAATCGGGGAAAGAAGGGGAACAGGATGAATACTAAGCCATGCAGTGTGGTCTACTTCCAAGAGCTGCCAGGGCTTTGTCTTTGCTTCTTCTAAACCCTCTGAAAAGAATACATAAATAAGAGAATGGCTCCGGGAACAAGTGCCAACAAAAGACCACGGCAGAGAGAGAGAGAGAGTAAAGAGGAAGAGAAGAGTACTCGTTGTCATTTTGCCCATTTGCTTAGCAGGGGCAGAGACAGAGCCATAACCTCAGTGCCTAATAGGACTCTTCAATACAAGAGCTTTGAGCGAGAATCCAGCCGCTAAACACGTGCGTCTGTTTGGTGCATTAACACCTACGAGGATCATCTGCTGGAATGCAGTCCCAAGTCACAGAACCAGCTGCGTATGGGCGGTCATTTCTGATTTAAAAGATCAGCACATGTTTTTTTTGAGAATCTTAATGACTCTCGGTGCACATCCAAGCCTCACAATACGTGAACAGGTTGTAATTTTCTAAACTGGCATCCTACGGGCGATAATACTGGTAAAATGGTAAGGGCAATAGAACTGGCTTGATACACACTGCTCACACCTGTCAGGCTTCCCCCTCCTCAGCCATAAAACTAACAAAGCGAACCAGACAAAAGCAGCAAAACCCATCAGCGTGCTCTACCTCGCAGCCTGTAGGTGTATCTACGGTTTTTAAAGCACAGCATGCATCAATCCCTCTTTATTCCTGCGGGCTACAGGATGTTCTTCTGACATCTGCGAGTTCGAATATTCTTGTGTTTCACATATTATTGAAGTTTCTTTTCCATAAAACTTTGAAAAACATTGACATTTGGCCTAACTTCCGCACCTGGAGGATTCCGTCGCTAAGCAATGAGCCCCTCTCAGGGCCTGATGTGTGTAACTTAGCAACCGCAGCGGCAGTGATTGCTCTTAAAGGGGCCATTGCGCGGTTTCTCGCCCGTGTGCTGGAGAGTCGGCGAGCCTCACGATTTCCAATAAAGAGAACCGAACGCAGGCTCCGACGATTAGCGGATTTCCTCAAAGTGAGAAATTAATCAGGTTTATGTGCGAAAAGTTCATCATGTTCGAATCTTGCAATAGATTTGAGAGCATTTAACATTTCAATAGAGAAACAAGAGTGTGAAAAACACTTTTGACTCGCGGCCAATTAGCAGGGTGTTTATATATTAATATATTTACTAGGCCAAAATATGTTTACTCTTTAAAAATAAAAAATACAAATAAAAATCTAAATGATTAAGTCTCAACCAAACATTTACCCCCCCCGTTGTATAGAAGGAAGGAGAATCTCTGACTTTTATCCAACAACCTCAGAGATAGAGAGGATTTTTTCCTTTGAATAGAATCATGTTCATCCAGTACATGACATTCTTTTAAAGGAACAACAAAACAAAAAAACTAAATAAATAAAAAATCTGACCTTTAGGACATTTTTATATTTACATTTATTTGGAATACTGTATATTTATGGTGTCATTTACGGAACTTGGTAATTTCAGAGAATTTCTCCACCTCTAGCAGTGGTGTAGTTGTAACCATATACAGTAAGCTCCAGAATTATTGGCACCCTTGGTAAAGATGGGTAAAAAAAAAAAAAAAAAAAGGTTATGAACAAATATATTTGTAGTTAATAATTCTAATCTCACACTGAAAATATGAGATGAAGCAAACCTTTAATTGAAGTAAATGTATTATAAGAAGAAAAAAAAAAAATATATATATATAATTATTGGCACCCGTTGAAATTCTCATGTACAAAATGTAACTGTTCCCATTAATATTTTCCTTTCACCCGAGTGTTTAGGAACTCTTAAGCGGTCATCCATGACTTCCTGTTTCACTGGGGTAGAAATATGAGGGGACACAGAAGCTAAATTCCCTTAGTCATTCATCAACATGGGGAAGGTGAGAGAATACACAAATGAAATGAGACAAAAGTGTGTTGACTTTCATAAATCAGGCAATGGCTACAATAAATAAATAAATAAATAAATAAATAAATAAATAAATAAATAAATAAATAAAAATTCCATATCCACTGTTAGGGCAATACGTAAGAAGTAAACCTGTGGGGTAAGCTAAAAAGGAGAGTCCACAAGAGAGGATCTAGGACCCTGGAGGACGTGGAGAGATTCTGTATTGAGGAGTGGGTCTCAGATTCCTTGCTCTAGATTATCTAATCTCATTAAACATTATAGGAGACGACTCAGTGATGTTATGTTGGCAAAGGGAGGTTGCACAAAGTACTAATTGCAGGGGTGCCAATAATAATATTAATAATATTTTTTCGGATAAGGGTTTTTAATTTTCTTCGAATAAATTTACTTCAATTAAAGGTTTGCTTTATCTCATATTTTCAGCGGGAGATTAAGATAATGAACCACAATTTTTTCTTCATCCAAGGGTGCCAGTAATTACATTTTTTTTTCTTTCTTTTTTGTTCCATTTCATTTCGGGACCTGGCCGACTGTTTACAAAGTGACATACAAAGCTTTAAGAGGAACAAGGAAGGTAAGGAAATAAACTGAGAGCTTATAACTGCAAATAACTGTTTGGCCCAATTAGGATGCGACAAGCTCCTCACCTTTGCTTCCCGTCACATTCGAGTCGTTATGGAGTGCACAGGAAACTGACTGTGTGGCCTCTTTCTTGCAGTGACCTAAGAATGAAGGTCTTTTGAAATGCCACCTGATGAGGCATTTACCTGGACCTCATTAGGTAAAAATAAACCCAACAACCTATTGTGTGATTAGCATGTTGCAATGCCTAACTGAAAGAGCTGTTTTGCTGGTCCAGGGGTTTAAAACAACTTCCTGTAAAAGTACACAATATACTACACTTGTCTCATTCCAGAAAACGTTACGTTACATCCTTTACAGAGGAAGTCACTACTGGCCAGTATTAAACACGCTCTCCTGTCAGATTTCCTGCAACATGGGTCTAATTGTTGATCTACTTCTGGCAAAGGCATGTTCGATAACCACCTGTTAGCATGTCTACACTCAAGGACCGTTTCCTCTAGCTGTTTGCGCAGGCATCCTCAGGGACACCGCAAGTCCTGTTGCAGGCCCCCAACACAGGAAGAGAGTCAACCGACCCCACTCCCAAGCCCTGACCATGGCAGACAGGATCTCGAAATAAAGAGACAAACTGGTGGTGAAAAACAGCACAAGAGAAACTGCTCTTAGAAAAACAGCTCATGAAATAAAGATAGAACCCATAGGAAGGTTGTTTTTTGAGGCTAAATAGCCCCCTTGTGTTTGTGAGGGAATGCAGGATGCTTCTGTAGTACAGAAAACGTCACAGCTATTCTAACGTTCGTTAAACGTTGCATGACTTTCACGAGCGTGATACTTTAGCAAGAAACTGACAAAAATGACAAGACTCACCGTAATGAGGTGAAGGTGTTAGCGTGAAGGATGAGCCTAGCGGTTATAAGGACTGTGCCCCCCCAGAGTTAGCTCTGGGAGAGCAAGGGTTAGTACAGAGAACAGAAGAAAAGCAAAAAGATAGATAAGAGAAAGGAGAGAAGATGAAAGCTTTCCCGCTTGTTGCGTATCTGATGTAGCCATGTGTGTGTGTGTGTGTGTGTGTGTGTGTGGGAAAGGGCTTTTGAAAAGGAGCTGTGCAAAGTGTCCCGATCTCCCA
>JAOUQW010000023.1:3412532-3434516 GCA_028565825.1 Olivaichthys viedmensis
CGACTGATCCAGTTTCAGCAAAGTGTTTTAGAGTGCTGTACAGTGGCAATGAAAAAAAATCCCAGATTTTCAATGTGGTCTCAGACTTTTGGACCCCACTGTGTATATGTGTATATATATATGTGTATATATATAGCTGAATAAATGAGTGGAGAAACATAACGAGTGCAGATGCTTCCAGGCAGAATGATACATTTAAGCAATTAGCATCCCACCATGCTCTGTGGCATGTATAAAAATGCTGAGCAGGCCCAGCTAACTTCGATGTTGGATCAAAATGGCAAGAGGAAAAGATCTGAGTGACTTTGGACTGACGTGTGACACAGCGGCTCTCCACCACCATCATCAAAACACGGATTGAGGGAATATCTTTTGGAAGAGCTGTTCTCCATCAGTTCCTCCAGTACACTTCCAGAGACTTGTAGAATCTACGCCAAGGCGCATTGGAGCTGTTCTGGCGGATCGTGGTGGCCCGACACCTTACTAACACGCTTTATGTTGGTTTTTCCTTTAATCGGTAACCCGTCTGATATGTTAATTGATCATCTTAGCTCAGGGTTTTGGCAATTTAATGAAGTGCTCCAATGAAGTATTTGGTGGGATTAGAAATTCGGCTTGACAAAGAGATTGTCGGTACATTTATACACTGATCAACTATAGGTTTCATAAAACCAATTACAGAATCAAGATCCCAGTAGCGTCATACTGTCGAACTGAAACCGCAGAGTAGCAAAGTAGGTTGTTCGATGTTATCCTGTTATGCCACTATCTTATTTTATTGATCTTTTACAGATTGTTGGATTTTTCCTTATGTTTGTTGAATAAAAAACGTAATTGCGACTCCATTGTTTCGCTGATGCACTGATGTCGTTTGATGCTTGTTAGCAAAACTCATCATATCACCATACGTGTTGTGGATAGCAAAATTCCGTCAAGTATTGTGAGATTTCTGTCATGTTGCGTGCCGCTACAAAGAAACAGGTCTCGTATTACAGTCCATTCATTATGCTTATTTGATATGTACCGAATGCAAGCTGCACTTCGGCGATCATCAAAGCGTGCTTGTTTCGATTTTTATTTTATTTTTAAGTAGAAAATGATCTTCTACAGCAATTGCCCATACGGATGATTAATGATGTCATGATAGTTTCCAGGGAGATTATGGATCACTGCGAGATAAAGAGACAACTGGCTTGGCTCCTTCTAAGACTGATGAGCTGTAATAAAACCAAAGGAAATGGAAAACAAAAGGTCTTGGCAAGTGTGGATAGCGCTGAAGCCGTCCCACGTCTTTGACATTTTCAAAGTGATGATGGATAGCATTAGCGTGGTTGTAAAACCACTTTTTTTTTTTTCAGTATACAACCCACGTAAAATCCCTATTTCCCCATATCTTGAGCTAGGCCAAAAGTAAGACCTGAGCAGAAACAGTGCAACCTGCTTTTTCCGTGTATTTCCATTCATGCTCCATGAGTCCAAGAAGGTTAAATACACTTCTTCAGTAGCAACAATTTCATTGTTTCAAGTACAGTGACTACAGCGCAAAGTTCAAGTGTGCGTTCTGCTCAAATGTCACGGCGGCCGATGCCAAAAGTTAGCACTGATTTAACGCTGGCATTTAAGAATCCGTCCGGTCTGCTGCGCGCCACCGCTTAGATTTATCGTCGCGACTTATTACACCAAGGATGATGGCTGTAAACATCAGGAGCTCTAAAAGGATTAGCCAACACAAGCCATCAACAGAACTACCTCATGTTTGTTCTCGGGCCGAGTTGTTTTTAAAATCATTACAGGTGGTGATGGGGTTTCATTGGCAGGCTCTGCACTCGAGCCGTGACTGGCCATTAGGGACTCCATCAAGAAGCGAGAACACTCCACGGGAGAAAGGACACACCGACGCTGATCTCGCAACTTTTCTCTCTCTTGAGAGAAAGAACGAATGTTTTTCTGTCTGTCGCTGATGTCCATCTTGTTTTCAACCCAATTAAAGATTTAACCACGAAGAGTGGAGACAAAGGAAAAGAAGGAAATTATACACGAATAACCTAAGATATAAATGCTTTAAAAAGTGTGTCCATCTCCTGTTTAAAAAGAAAAAAGAAAAGCAGTGTTGATTAATATTCTAGTCACACATTGTGCATCCAGTCGTGTATGAAGGAACTATTACATTTTGTGCTGAGAGCTACACTAAAAGGAGCTGCAGTTTAGACTGAGGCATAATGCACGAAGTATGTATGAATAAAGACAAGACAGGAAACTATATACATAATAAAGGGGCTTTCTGTTCACGTCAATACAACAAAGTGTCCTAACCACAACTACATTTCATTTGTGATATTCAGCAAAAGAAATGCTTCACACACTCACACACACACACACACACACACACACACACACACACACACCCCACTCAAACCTATTCACGCTGTCGTCAGAAAACTTCGGATGAATGCATCGAACATCAGTGGCGTATTTTGAGGTGGGCGCGTAACGTCTATTTTAATTAGGAACCATCCTCTTTTATTATTCACTATTATAAACACATCACCACCTCCCCACCAAAACACCTACACACACACACACACACACGCGCACCCAAAGTGCTGAAAAGATGACAAATGTTAAGTAAATAATGCAGCCTGAGCAAACACCTCATTAAATTTGACTTCAAACATGACAAGCCCTCAGTTTAGAAACAAATGCATTCGGCCGAGTTGGGAGAAACCTTGACAAAATCTCTCCCACTCAAGCGACAACTTAATAACTGGTCCCTGAGCATGGCCACGCCTCAATCAGTCCGTCATCAAGGTGCAGAGGATAGACAAATAAAAGAAAAGTGTAACTTTATGTGACAAGCTCTCAACCAATATTGCATTCCTTATTTTTCTTTGGGAAACACAAAAAAAAATGAAAATCAACCATCACGGACTATACAGCCCTTGATCATCCCTCATTTTCAGAGGTTACAACAGTTTGCCCTTGTGGGTTATGATTTCCTCAAAGCCAAAGAACCCCAGCTACTAATCCCACAGAAGCAAGAACAAAAAAGCTGGCAGTCAAACACTGATAAAAAAAAAAAAAAAAAAAAAAAAGTGCTTTAAAACCAAAACTTTAATATGCGTGTTATTAAAACAAAAGAAGACATCTAACAAGTTGTTAAATAGTATTTCAGCTAATCCAAAGGCCGCGTAAAGCTCGCTGCCTCTGACGGAGGATGATAATGGTGTAACAGTTACTAAAAGAGACCGTCAAGTCAAACGCAGAACTCAATTTGCACCTCCTGGACCAAGTCGTGGGCAAAAACTAGCTCATTAACTTCAGATGTTGATGATGGTAAACTTGCCAACTGGAAAACAACTTTCACCCAAATCCAATCTTAAACAGTTCTTGGCAAACATTACTTGGTCAAATGAGGTGCTGGGTGAATTTAAGACCTGGCCGTTTCATGCGTCTTGTATCTGGATTGTATCCGGATCAGATTTTAACCACATGCATTTACACTTGTAGTCAAATGCGTCTCCGGTTAGACACACTGAAATCCGATTGCTGTGTTACGCATAATATGCAAATCAGCTCATTACATTTGAACACCAACTTCCAGTGGTGTTTCTCGTTTTTAGTTGTTTTTATGAATAAGATGGTTGCCGCATAACAATCGGGATTTTTCGTGCTTTTTATGTTGATAATCCATAACCAGATATAATCAAGACGCATGAAATGACCAGGTGTAAACAGGGTCCAAGACATTTCAAAAGGTTTCTGCCACTACGCAGTCACTCCATGAAGGTGGTGAAAGAACAACTGACGTTCTTTGCCACTGGCGTCTTCTTGTCATGTGGCTAACATCGTTCCCAACCTGAGGCAGTCTCACAAACAAATCCCAAAAGACACACGCTACCAGCATGCTTATGGAAGTGATTCCCTGAAGAATTGTTCTAGTTCCCTAAATAAGTCAGCAAACATCCAGAACTAAGACTGGCTCAGCTGCGTGATACATTTGGGAAAGATGTACAGCTCACAACGGGAAAATGTCCTGTAGGTCAACATCGACAGCTGAATCCTGATGCAAGAGTGTCTCCAAAAAACCTCCAGAGAGCAAGATGGAGAAAGAGAAAAAGGGAGAATGAGACAAAGAGCAATGATGCAATATATTCTAGCCACAGCTGCTGCACCAATCTGCTGAGCGCACACAGAAGACATTTGGGTTGAAAAATTAACAGCGTGTTTTCGGTGCATTATGGGACCGATAGTACGGTGCGAGCTACTAAACAGCAGGGTCTCCAGCTGGACCTTGCTCTGAAAGCTTCTCTCAGCACTTTGGGGACTCCAGGCTCAATTGCTACCTCATTACTCTTCAATACCTGTGATTACCCACAACACACCTGGGGTGATCTCCGGACCTCGTGTTCTTCCAAACTTCGTCATTTTGTTCTCTTCTCTTCATCCCTCTAAAGCGAAACGTCGTTGATTTCAATGCTGCAGGTGCAGGCATGAAAAGCAAAGAGGAAGAGACGGTAGTGGATTGATATTCCAGTCAGATCCTGGAGGCTTCTTCCTTGTTTAATTCAAAGCCTGCAGGATGAGACACTCGTCCTGAACTCGCTACAGTTCAATTAGGCCAGCGCCGAATCAGAGCGGCCAGGTTTAACGAGACCCCTTTCTTTCATCAGAGACTCTAAAACTCTTACACAAACCAAATGATAGATTAGCAAAACGAAGGAGGCAGTCAAGGTCTTAACACTTGAGGCACAAATTAAAGGAGGACTCTGCATGCATGCCTCATCTCCGAGATGAGGTGAGCAGGCTGGTGGTGGGGATTAAATAATAAAATATTTTCGCATGGAAGATTTGGAGTCCCATCATTAAAAATTGTAATAGGAAATTAAACTTTCAGAACTGTCTCCAGATTAAAGAATTTCATGTCGACTATTTTTTAAAAAAAACATCTATAATGGTGTCTTTAATCCATGGCCTAGGGGTCTTGTTAATAACAAAACTTCATTTCCCACCCCTCCTTCAACATTCTTAAATAAAGCCTTACATACAAAACCAGTCCTTATTTCATACTGAGGCAGAAAAGCTTCAATCATTGGCTAGAGAATTGGAAGCAGCCACTCCTATTGGCTGACTGTGCTTGACACAGTGCATTATTTTGGCCACTGTTGCTTCAAGAAGATTCTACCAACGTGTTCATTTCTAAACCTTTGAAGAGGTTCATTTTGTGAGAGTCTGTAGTCGTCAATGTGGTTCTATGCGGCAATAGCAATTGAGTAGACACTATTAACACTGATAGCGTGTGCTAATGTGGGTTTTAGCTTTTGTCCCAGATTTTTACCACACGCTTTATCGGTTGAGTGGAAAGCGTTACCGTTGTGTGAAGCCTTGTTCCTTTTCTCAAATGGTCATTGGTCCCCTGGCAAAATGGTAAATGAACACTGAATCGAATCTGAATTGTTCTCTCCACCCATCGACGCTAGACACTTTCAGATGAACACTGTGCATTATTTACGCAGTCAATTGTCTGAACTGTTTCTTTAGTTGTCAGCCATTGAGCAAACAACACACAAGACATGACTTTCATTCACAGACAAGATACAAGGTTTTAGTTTCGTGTCTGCCAGCTTAACGTCAATACCGAGCTTTCCCGGTGGCCGGTGGTATTTATTACTGGATTATTTTCGTCTGGGTGGATTTTTTTATGGAAAAAATCGTTGTGGACTTCTAGTGAGCTCAGTGACCTGCTCAATGAGTCATACAAAGAGGATCATCACACCCGAAAGAAGCAGAGACTTGAGGGAAGATACAGGGACCTACAAAGATCGAAAACCTCACCAGGAAGGCCTGTGGTTTAAATTCGATAGCAATTTTGATAACTTCATAGGAACGACAAACACAAATTCCACATGGAGATACACTTCCCTCTGCGTCTCCTGATGCTATGTGATCTCTTGGAAAAATCTATGGTGAAGCCCAGCTCAAAGGCCGAATCAACAGACAACTGATACGACGCGTCACTGCATTAGCGTCCGTACGCCGCATTTAATGTGTGTCCAAATCAATAAACAAGCTTGTCTTCCAATTCAAGTAACAAGTGCGTGTAAACAAAGCAAATGGCTGATAACATTCATTACAGTTTCAAACTTGCAAAAAAAATAAAAAAAGTCAGTTACATTTAATTGCACTGATTTTAAGGATAGAATGGTAGCAGCTGAAGAGTGGAACGTGTATGTCTGGGGAACTGTAATGAGGTATTACACGTCTGCCTGGCCTGAACCAATTAAATACTGATGAGGGGGGTGGAGTGCTGAGGCCTTATCAGCAACACAATATTTGCAATTAGGGAAATTAAAATGCCTAAATGAGCCCCCGGTAAAGAGACCTGGTGTAGTGTGAGTCAGGCTCCAAGGACGGGGAATATCAAAAATTTGTACTTTGTAATTTGTATGTAGTGGTCGTGCATGTCCAATACAGACGTTTGCGTGATATATTTGCTCACAGCGAGAAAGTACAGAAATAAAGCTCCACGCTCAATGAATGGAAGAAATGCAAGTTTATGAGTCGCGTGCAGTGAGAATTTAAAAGCCTGGACTGCACAATAAATAAAGATTACAGCTCCATTCCTGGAAGGATTTACTTTTGTTGCTTGGTATTGGACTTTCAGTTGGTGTAAAATGTATTTGAAGGAGTTTTATGCCACACTCAACGCTGAAGCGTATTACTCCCGGGTTCTGCAGGCTGCATTCAGGAAAACATATAAAAAGTAAACATATAAAACTGTATAAGCGAAACAAAAGAAGAACGAATAAAAAAATTAATTTAATAAAAAGCCTTAAAGCAGTCGGAACCCACGGCGGCATGTGTAGCAGTTATGTATTAAGACAAATACATCAGTTTGTAATTTTAGTTTTGTCTTCGTAGTTTTATTTTTTACTAGGCCTACCGCAGCAGTAACAGGGTTTAAAAATCTCTGCTGGTTTCTTTCATTTTTTCCATTTATACGATAAACCTCCCACCACTGCCTGACATGACTAGACACCCGGACACATGACACCCGGACTAGACACGTGACACCCGGAAATGACTAGTTTTCAGCTAAAAATATTTAGAATCAATGGTTCCATGTTTTTTTTTTTTTTTAGCTATGTTGTTTACTAAACTGCAGTAACACCGACTTTTAACTTTAGAAAGTCAAAACCTAACCCTAACCCAAGTTTGCATTGCATTTTAAATCAATGCAACTACAACCATTGCATTGCCAGGCTGATCACTAGCCCAAACCATGTCCTGCCTTCTCTTCTGTTTTGCTCTCACGTTCAGAAGACAGTCTGGTGACATTAAGGTCAAAGGTAAGAGAAAAAAAAAAAGACAGCACAGACAGGCAAACCACAGACAGGGACATTCTAATAAGCCCCTGCTCTTCAGTGCAGTCACCTCTCTCGTTTTGAAACCTGCCAGCCCATCCTGAATGCCGAGATTACCCCAATCAACCTTGTCCTTGGAACAGTCTCAAAGGCACCGAGGACTTACTGGCAAGCTTGGACTTTCACCACCAATCTGGAACTGAAAACACTTGACCAATCAGAGCAAGCCAACGTTTGACGCCATTGGAAAAGATGAAAAGTTTGCTGTTCCTCAGTGTGGCATGGAAAACAAATGAGAGCCACAGATCAGGCCATAGTGAGGAATGACTTGGTACTGCTTCAGTGAGCAAACCGTTCAGTTCCTGAAAGCGTTCGACTGTCACAGTGACTTGCACCCCAATTCTCTCTGCAAAACGGCAGCCGATACATCAGGTAACCCTTCAACATTCCAGTCTGCATGAAAAGTGGTAAGAAAATTTGCAAGCCTTTGTCTCTGCACTCACAAAGTGAGACTCTTTTCTGCTGCAACATTCAACGTCCTTTATTGTCAATTTCTCCGAGGGAAAATAAGGATTTGGGAGTTGTGACACAGATGTCATGGAAAACACTCAAAATACAGGACGCTCATAACCCAACATATCTGGCCACAGACTTCATTATGGCCACCATCAGTGGTAAATTAGAGCAAGTTTGGAGAATCCAGCTCTGCGGTGAGACAGATGTTGGACAGCTGCTGTCGAAAGATATCGTCGTCCCAAACAAGAACTCTCATCAATCCTTGGGAGAAGAGAACGGCTTTAATTTCTCTGCTTTTGCCTCATGATACGGGATTTGCGTGTCCATCAGTGAAACTCACTCTGTTCTTAGACTTCACTAGAAATGCGTTATTAGTCATTTATTCTATAGCGTGTGGAAAAGTACAACCCTACTGCGCTGCTATGGTTTCCGCAAAATAAATCAATGGTTTGCCTTTTTACTCTTTAAAAATGTTTTATTTCTAACAAATGCCGGTTATATGAATTTTGTTGTCATAAGGACAGGATACCCCAAGAACACAATATAACCATAACCACACATGCGATTTAATACGCATTAACATGTACACAAGTATACACACGAGGTACTTGTAAGTGATTTACAAAAGACACATGGGGACTGAAGACACTGAGGAAAATGACTCGACTCCTCAGGATAATCAAAAGGCCTAATTAAACGGGTTTTACTAGCCTAATTCCTGACGATGGCTCATTTGTCAGAGCTGGATATTGGACTGGAGTCAAACAGAGATACCTACAGATCTCTTAATTAAAAAAAAAAAGAAAAGCGATACATTTAGCCAAAAGCGGAACACAAGGAGCCAAATCTCATTAGCTGTTCAAAATCTTCACGCAGAGGAATACTAACATGAAGCTATTAGTAACACTAGAACAGTAAAATAAATAAAAATAAATAAATAAAAACTTTGGAAGATGCTTTTAAAAACTTTAAATATGAGACAGGCGTGGCAAACCCAAGTCCTACTAGGCAGGATTTAACACGCCTCCCTCAAAGCAGTGTTTTGAAGGCGCTGTTGTGACTCTCCAGGACTGAAGATTGATACACTCACTCTAGACAAGAAATGACTTACCACGCTTACTAACCGCATCATTTCATCAAGTCAAACTATCAATATTACCAAGCACTTGAAATCCTTACTTAATCATTTATCAGCTTTCTGTTGCATGAACAGGAACTGCCATAATGCAAAGCTCCCAAACTGGAAGCAGGGCAGAAACCAATACCAGGCTAGACATGCCCTTTAAGTGTGTAGCCCTAATGCATCACCGAGCTTATTCTAGAAATGGATAGAAATCAGCTGTAGTGGGCTGGCTGATTGATTTTTAATAGATTTTATAGTATGTAATAGCTATGGCTCAGTTCAATTCAGGGCTGTGAAACTAGTTAGCACTTGTTTCTTGGAATCATCAGCAATCAGTGTGCGTTTCAATTCAATTAAAACTTGTCTAGCCGTGGACAGTATCTCAGTTATTGCGGTGTAGTAACACGCTCTTCTCTGTCTCTATAAACTGCGAGTCTCTGGATCTCACGCCGACCTCAAATTCCCTTTTTAATATCCCCACTAATTGGTTCCTTGTGCGGCAACACTGAGAGCCTGCCAAGCAACAGTGTCCATCACCTGTGACTGGTACGAGGTTGCGTGTTGGCGCATGTGATCTACGAGCCTTAATAATGACCTCATCGTGCTGCTGAACAGGCAGTTCCATTCCGCATAATGCTAATCTGGAAGCAAGGGCATTTGCCGACCGAGCTTCCACTCTTCCCAGCGCAGTTTAACATGACCTCAGGCTCTCCATCACCTCCCTTTTCCTCTCTTCGTGGCCTGCTAATAGGCTCTTAACACTGGCTTGGGCTGAAGCTAATCGAATCTCAACTCATCTTCCTCTCTTCAACTGCCGGTCCGCCGTCCTATTTTATGATGATAAAGGACGCTGAAAAAGCAATATGCACAAAGGGCTTTATTGAGGCGGCGTTTTTTGGAAATCGCTGCTTCGACATAAGTGTATTGTTCTCAGAGACTGGAAGGGTTCTTGACAGAGGCACTTGGGATACAAGCAACAATTACAGGAATCCCAGAGACTGATGAATTTATGGGAATATGAACGAGACCCATGTTGTCCACGCTGACCTTGCAGGACAGAAGGTCTCAGACCCTCACTGTAGTCTGGAATGGAAATAGGACACGGCGGGAAAGTCCCGAATATATTCCCCTCAGAAAAAGAGAGGGCTATCTATCCATCAGAACAAGTGAACCAGATTTCCCCTCACCACTCCTCCCTTGTTCTGTTCCTCTTTATCTGAGACGACGCTGTGCACTAGGCAGATGGTCACTCTTGGGAGAATAAAGAGACCCTTTCAGTCACCAGAACATGCAAGCATGACTTCATGCCCTAAACAGCCGCATGGCACAAAGGGGGTCAAAGAGAAGTCCAAGATCGGCTAGACGTAACGGATTCGTTCGAAACAAGATCGGAAAAATACAGAAAAATAGAATGGGGCAATAAAGAGATTGCTGATAAGGCCGGGGCTGGCTTGGTAAGCATGAGAAAAATAGCCGTCGTGGATCGTCCAACAGACGTTCTGAGTTCTGAGACACAGATGTGGATTGTATCATTGGCCCTGTAGAGGCCTGGCTACGTTCTTTAAAAAAAAACAAAAAAAAAAACGATGGAACGAACGCACGGACATGCTTGCAGTGACACAAAGCAGAGTCGGGTGAATCGCTTAATGTCCTTGAACACTTGTGTTTTGACTCCACAGCCTTAGTAACACTGTCTATACGTACAGTATGTTCTGAGGGATTTTATAAAGCAAAAAAGTAGGCATTTCTGAAGAGGCCTTTAAGGCTAATCCCTCAAAAACGACACTAAATTAGTCTGTGAATGGCGATGTAAAAATCCCAGCTCGTCCTCAGGTACATTGCTAACCAAACGTTTAGCAAATTGTACGCAAATTTCCAAAAGAAGTCAGCAAAAGGAAATGCAATTTGTTGTTTTCATTAGCTACTGTCAAACACTGACATGGGGGTTCTCCCAAATGAACACATTATTATAGGATGTCACCGGTACATACTATTTAGCAAATCATTCCGTCCTGGATAGCTAGCTGAGCTATTAAGCTAGGTTCTTTGTCCCATTTAATGTACTGAAACCCGTTTTTTGCGATGTTTAAACAGGGTCATGTTCGCCGTGTTTATGAGAAGATTTCACATAAACGGCCCACTCCTCTCACATTTACTGCTTTGGAGGTCAAAATTTCCTGAATTGTCATGAATTGTGACCAAATGTTGATGTTCCTCTATATGGAGTAAGCTATGAAACTTTGGTTTGCGGTACAAAGTCTCTAAAAAATTTTTTTTTATATAATTTACCAACAAATCTGAGTGAAATGTTGACATTCCTGATAGTTTTGTCTCGTTTCCGCTGTCACTATGACTTTGCGTTGTTTGCAAGAAAGAGTTAATGCCTACATGCTGGCTAGCAAAATCCTTAGCCTCAGTTATTAGATCCATGCTCGTTGTCCATATTTCCCAGGTGCCTAGCAAGTGCTCTCACGACTTTAATCACTTGAATGGCAAACCGGGCTGTAATGTACCCGTCTACAATCACAGCTGATCAGAGGACCGTTTTAAAAAGGCAGAAAAGAGGTTAGGGGATTCCAGTCAGAGGCTCGTATTTTTGCCTCGTCTGTAAAAGAGGTGCGGTTTCTCATAGCCGCGTCTCTCAAGCCGCAATAATTAGACAGTGTTGAAAGATAAGTCGGGCAAATTACTCTGATTACTGCAACTGATTTCAGTAATTAAATATACGCGCTGAACCGTAGCCTTTTTGCTTTCCCCCCCATTTCAGTTCGCTCAAAATAGGCACGAGAAAATGCCATAAAATATACAAAACAAGACACCCACAGTGAACTGGCGCGATTAACAAAAGGTGCTGTTTGCTGTTAAACTGCGCTTAGTAGAAAAACACAGAGCGCAAAAAGAAAAAAAAAACGTTATGTGGCGAGACACGACAGGTAGAAATGCTGATTTTGGTCACATCAAACATTTTTCAGATTTTTGGATGAATTGCATCTATAACATGTCTTCTCTTAACAATGTAGTGATAAAAAAATAAAATAAACTTAACAGAAATGTGTTTATTTCACTGTTTTTGTCCACTCGCGACCACCGTATTATCTGAAACTTAGTGACTTTGGAGAAGACTTAGCTCCGCCCCCTTTGGCACAATCACATCATGTCATACATCTCTAAAATGCTTGTTTACTGTATGTGTCATTATGATACATGTGTAAACTTTTATAACCGTTATAAACCTTATAAACCACATTTACACGAGTGCAAACTCATGAAATCACTTTGCATTTTTAATTTAACATTTCCATTTTTCCTCAGTCACTTTTTTTTCTATATTCAGAACCAGAAATCTCAGTTTCTAGATGACTTGCGTTAATTAAATTTGTTCATTCTAAAGCCTATTTAGACGCATATTACAGAGGAATTCCTCAAAATGTTGATCATTGTAGGATTTATGGTAGATTTCATACTAAAAAATAAAAAAGCATTTTTTTAAACAGCACTTGGTGTTTTCTTGATTAAACAATAAAATAAAAAAGACATGCCAACAAACTGTTGTGTAAAAGTTTTTCTGTTGAGAGTGTTTTCACACTGAAATAAACATTTTAATTCTAACATCATCCGAAGACGATTTTTTAATTTTATTAGGCATATTTAATGAGATAAAGCCTTATTTGCATAAATAAATGTCCATTTTTTTGAAAAACTTAAAATACAAAAAATACTTGTAAGAACACCAGCAATCAAGATTGATTGTGATGGCTATTTTTTATTTTTTTTATTACCCTATTCACCTGTCGTGTCTCCTCTTAAAGTCAGACCCGATTGTTGATAAAAGTCATAGTTATCTGTGATGGGTCCGTTTTATTTTTTCCCCTTAAAGCACTCAAGCAGGCCTGCTCTTTTTAAAGACTAGTGTGATAGGGAAAGGGTGTAGGGTGTAGTCGTTAAAATGGCATTGGCGCTCCAGTACAGTTCAACATCACCAGTACCTAACTAGGCTGCACACCAGGAATCCTTCGTTTAGTGGCGAGTCAGTCTATTCGGCATTTTCTTACTCCTAACATTGAAACTTCACAAACGAATCTTTGCTTTTAATACCCGATCACGAGTCGGGAGACGTGTTTCATAAACCAGACTCGTATAAAAGTGAAGTATGAATCCTTTTCTTAACCACAGCACGAACCGTTGCTGCTCGCTTACCTTCCGTGCCGCGTTTAGGTCGAAGAACGGCTTGTTCCTGACACTGAAAGGCTCCTTGGTCTTGTCGATCTGGCCCATCTTTATTTTCTCCGAGCGTGGGAAGATGATTTCCTTCTCTATACACAGCATCCGTCGGCTGAAGTCGCACTGACCCACCGGCTGGCCCTGCCGAACAAACCAACAATCAACTTTCATTTCATTTCGCATCTAATCATTTGTTGAAGCAAAGTAATTAGCCAATGTTTGAAAGCCATGCGTCATATATCATATTGCACTTAATTGACTGGGGTGCCATCCACTGCCGTGGCAACGGTGCACTTCCCTGTGATGGACAGCCAAGGCACGTACTACGAAGTATTATTCTCTTTAATATGTTAATGCATGTCTGTGTGTTTGTTTACTCTTCGGTTGTGTCTTTTCATTATCATACACTTTGCAATTTTTGCCCAAACCAGCTTAAGACGCCGACTGCAGCCTTAGCGGAGTGTGATGCCGAGCGCAAATGACAGCAGGGATTAGCATTTTTTATTTTTTGGGGAAAAAGATTTCACGCCATTACACAAACAAGTCAACAACTCTTCTCTGGAAAGGCAACGCCTTGTACAATTTCTTTTTTTTATTTATCCGAGTCAATGTGTTGAAACCGTTTAGTGTGTGAAAGTATTACCATTTAACACGAACGATCTATGATTAAACCTCATCTTTAACTTTAAAAGGCTGCATCTGCGGCAACTGTTGGTGCACTGTGGAAGTAGCGCTTGCTGCTTACATTAACATTTTAATAACACTCTGCAAACTGGCCTACATCTAATACTGTTAAAACCTCATCGGTCATGGATGAGGATCATAATATCACGCATCGTAATAGCTACTTAGAAAACAACATTTCTCATTCGTCTTCCACTAATGCAGGCGATCGGGAGGACAATAACACGCACTTGGCCTCGCAGTACTTGTGAAATCCTGCTCCTTCGCTTCCATGCTAAAGTAAAGCTCACTGAACTTCGCATGCATTTCCCCCCCCACATTTCTTCTACTATTCACTAATCAGAAAT
Organism: Olivaichthys viedmensis; assembly: GCA_028565825.1. NCBI lineage: Eukaryota > Metazoa > Chordata > Actinopteri > Siluriformes > Diplomystidae > Olivaichthys > Olivaichthys viedmensis. Next base: position 3,426,785 of record JAOUQW010000023.1, read on the forward strand.
TCTGATTCATCTCTAAATGACAACAGAAGTTGGGCTGGAGTTCCACCTGTGACCTCTTGGTTCATTACCGAAGACGGAAAACGGGTAATATATGCAGCGCAGGTCTGTGTGCGTTTGCGCAGACGGCTGAGAAGCAGAGGTGCTGTTACGAGTTGCACAGGTAACGACTGTGTATTTAAATCAGCTCCGAATCTCTCTCTCTCTCCTCAGTCACTGTTTTGGCAGCCGTCTCCATGGTAACGGCTCCCAAACAGCATCCCTAACACGCAGCAGTCGTGTTTGTCTCACGGCTGCGCCACCGTGACCCTGGGAGGGGATGACTTTCGACCCCTGGCGAGAGGGCGCGCGGTCGGCGAACGACAAGTCACAGGGGAAAACGAATCATGCGCTTCGATAAACAGACAGACACACAGACAGAGAGACAGACACATTCGGTCAGACAGACAGACGGATCTATGGCGCGGTAACATTCCACTGCTAGTGTTGTAATACAGTGCTACACAGGCATATCATGTTATTATTCACAGTCAAGCGCAATTACTCTGAGACTTTCAAGACATGTCTGAATCCTGGACATACTGTAAAATATGCACATATTATAATTACAATATTAATATACTGTCCAAGCTGTACACGCTGGATTTATACTGTATGTGCATACAGCAAAAAGCGGGACATCTAACATTTAATACATTGCTTTAATACATTTTTGAACTGCAAAGTTCCTTTTAAGTCATGCCTTGGCCAAAAATAGAGATTCGGGTTCAAACTAGACTTCTATACAGGCAAATAGATGTACAGACAGACAGGTAAGTGCATAGATACTTCATTGATCCCAAGAGGGAAATTGCCCCACACCACTCAAAGACAGGGCAGTGCAAGAACGAAGCACTATACAATTAATAAACAGGACGGTAAAGACAATAAATACAATCAGACATAAGTGATGAATGAGAATGGGAATAAAATTCTGGGTACGTAGAAGATAGAGCTCAGCAGTACTGTTATAGAGCTTTTCCACCGGACGGCTCGACTCGGAAAATTAACCGTGATCCCGCATTTTGTCGCCAATTCCACCACCGTGCCATAACTAAGTACCCGTGCTGAATTTAGTTACCCTTATTGCCCAGGTACCATGCGGGCCGAGCATACGGGTGTAGCTAAAAATACTGCAGACCATCAATTGGTCAAATGAACAGTCACAGAGTCGTTCCGATTATTGTCTGGTTGGAATCACTTCTCTACCGGCAAAAAAAAAAAAAAAAAATGATTGTCTGCTAAAGTTTCTTCCTTTTTCTGGCAGATTTACCAGGAACAACACAGTTTCATCCCACAATTTAGTGTTTCAGATTCGTTTTTATGAACTTACTCGCAGTGATGTTTTCTTATCATTATTTAGCTTGATTTTTACATCTTTAGGCCGGGGTTATACTTGCCGCGTGACTGTGTGTACGCGTGCAGACGCCGCAGCGACGCAAGCGTCGTTGTTCACATACTCGCTTGCGTACTTTTCGTACATCTGGAGGATTCAAAACTCTGTCCACTAGGGGGCAGGCCAGAGCCGAAACATACCTCGCCAGCACAGGAATACCTTCTTCGATCACTTCCTGATTTTGCACAACGAGGTAAACAGTGAAGATGGTGGGAGTTGAGGAGGTTATGATGATGTGTATCTTGGGGAAAATGGGAGAAACAGCGGCAGCAGCGCCAACGTAGACGGTGTATCAGGCCATTAGACCAATCTCGTCGCCACAACAGGGAGTATATTTCTCTCGTCCTACCGATCGGCGCGTTGCTTCACTATACTGCCCCCCGCAGTTTACGCTGGTATTGCACCACACGCATACATTTCGTTCATTTTTTTGAACGCAGGAATATGTGCGTCAGCCATCTTGCATACACGTACGCGTAGCCAACAGCAAGTATAACCACGGCCTTACCCGTGACCCAAGTAAAATCGTCCGTCTTCAATCCCAAACGGCTTCCTATTCCCTTTGTTTGTGCCCTACATAGGGTATAACACAATAGAGCCGCAGTACCCTACATGCAAAGTGTAGAACGACATTTGAGATCTAGCCTCAAAAAGAAGGTATGCTCCTTATGTTTTTGTTGTATTTTAACATTGCCTGACATAATTTGCATTTCAACCTTCTGTATTTTCAGTAAGAACTTAAATATTGGCACACTTGACTCTGTATTTTCACGAAAGATTGCAGGCTGCCATTTAAACAAACTCGTAGGAAGCGCTTGTTCTCCTTCACCCTTCCAGATTGGTAGCTCTCGTGCAATATGGTAGATTCAGCTAGCAGGTGGGAATTGGCTACGGCTAAACTAGGAGAAGATTTTTTATTTTTTTTTTAAAATAAATAAATAAAATAAATTTCAAGATTACCAAATGATAATGTACTGTGTGCTAAACATCCATCTGCTGCACATTAGTCACAAACTGAGGATTTAGTCTCCAAAAACGCAATGTTGTCTACGCTACTTCATCATAATTAAGCATAGACGAGACAGTTACGGTTACATAAGACACTGCAAAAGTCTTTCTTTCCTATGAAAGACCAAACAAATGTTACGCTGGAGGGGAAAACCTGATATTTGCTTTAAAACTTCCCTGAGTAATAGGGCAAACATTTGCAGATGTCTGTCTGCAAAAACGTCCTGGATGAAATTGCTTTTCTTATCTGCTCTTTCTGGTAAAGTGATCATTAGCGACTCAGACAGGCGAGACAGCGCTGCTGCCTTATTACAGATCTGAGATTCATTTAGGAGTTCGGCATATCTGATTGGGGTTTTGACGGTCTAAATTACAATAAAAACTCAAACCTGCTCTGACAAAATGGTCGAGTATTCCCGACTGTAAATCAATAAATAGACGCTAAGTAAATCCCAGTGACCTATTGAATTGTGCATGAACATGTGTTGCAGTAAGTGTTGCTGAGAGATTAATAAAGACTATGAATGACAGATGAATGAAAGGAATGAGAGCTCAGTCTAAGGTAAAGTTAAGGAAATGCTCAATGTGTGCACACTGCATTAACTCTTGCATTAACATAGTAATAGACTTTCTCTTCAGTGCAGTTATGGGCAGTACGGCAAAAATGAAAATCTTAACACCTCTAGTACTAGTGCACCATTTCAATAGGAGAGAGAGAAAAAGAGAGAAAGAGGCAATCCCCCCCCCCCCCCCCCCTCCATTTTCAGTCTTCCTCAGTTCACTGCTTCCTGGGTCCACGGCTAGAAGCTTTCAAGTGTAAATTGCCACAGAGGTGCAGAAACGCATACTGCAATTCGATGATGGTGTTCAAATCTTTAATGGCACACATTCAGAGAGGGAAGGACGAAAAAAAATGAGAAAAAAATAAAATAAAAATGGGGAAGGAAGAATCGATAATCAAATGACTGCAGCATAAAGACTGGACTACAAACAGAAAGCGGGTGGACGATAAAAGAAAAAAGGAAATGAGCCACAGTGCTTTATCAGCATATGGTAACATACTGAAGGATTTAGCACAGGAGTCATTTGTGACGACCTTGAACGTGATCCGCACCAGGAAACATGTTTTATGAGGGTTTTTTTTTTTTGGAAACTAAGTAATGGCTTCAAGCTAATAAAACTGCTGATGCCACCAACAATGAATAAAAGTTAAAATGTGAGAAAAAATATATATATCATGCAACATTAACTTTCAATAACTTTCAACATCCTAAAGTTAGCAATTATTTGCTGGTAGTAACAAATTTCACGTTCAAATCGTGAGTCGATGGACCGTCAAGCATTAGCTCTTTAGAGTTTAGTGTTGTACATTTTAGATATGGTGCTAAAATTTACATCCAGTGCTGTGAAGCAATGAACAATAGAAAAGAACAAGGTGCGGCACGCTGACACGACTCGAAGCACTGCACAGCCTCATCAATTCCAACCTTCTGAAAATTCATGAGGCTCACATTCATGCCTAACGATCGAATGACATTTAATATTCAGCACGTTCCTGGCTGTCCGGACACGGCCACACGCTGTACGGTATTCACGCATCATCTCAAGGCGCCTCCCCTCCAGAGAAAAAAGAAAAGAAAAAGGATCGATTCTCCAACCTTGGGAAGAGGAAACGAGGAGGAGACATTCAGCATGTGAAATTCCTATAGATGGTTAAAAGCCACCTTTCTCCCACTGCCATCTTTGTGGGTCTGTAGATCAGTGTGGGAGGATGAAAAGCTTGTTTAGGAGACTGCATAACGGCGGTGGTTGTGTGGAAATGGGAATTTCCGTTTCCGATAAGGAAGCCTGTACACACATTGTGCACGTGGTAATGCAAGCAGGCGTATTATCGCCCGGAAAACGGGAAAAAAATCAGAAACCCTTCGTTCTTCGACTTGACTTGATAATTGGCACATGACAACATTCAACATAAGTGCAGCGAGATGCAATAAAATAAAAGACGATACAAAACTACAGATGTAGGAAAACCTAGAAGGCGCATTGGGCTAAAACTGACAAGTCGGCGGTGTCGCGTTCTTGGTGGGGGCGACTTTCCAGATCGTCCCCATTGACTTGAATTGAATTTAGAGCGTGCGTTAATATTCTTTTTGCTGAAAATGCAGACATCCTTGTGTAGCATTTGGATGTAAGAATCAGTGAAACCTTAAACCAAGAGAACAAGAATTCGCTTTTTACAGGAAAACGCGTCAGACAACATGCGTGTTTTCATTTTATGAGGGACTTTATGCAGGAGGTAAGGCTATGCAAGTTGACTGTTTATTGCCGTTTAATAACTCGGTTCTTAGCTAATGTTCTTACCGTTTGGTTAGTGCTTGTGGACTTCGGTACGATGACTCGTATTTGTGCTTAAGCACCGTTGGTCGTAGTCTTCATGATGTTTTATCATGATGTGACTAAGCTAGCTTGAGTCGTGTGCCATGTTAGCTTTAGCTTTAGCCAACATGACATTGGATCAATTTATGATGAAGATGTTGTAAAGGTATTTTTGCATGAAGCTTACACTATGTGGTTTATGTAATCTTGTTATTGCTGATTCCTGTGATATGAATTTAAAAAAAAACTCTTGGGATCGCGAGTCGGATTTATTATTATTCGGCTGTCATTATAGTTGTTTTTAAAAGGATCAACAACAGTAAAACGCTTGCTCAAGACTGGCAGGCCCTGGTTTATGAGCTTTTCTGTCCCACCGTACATTTACATTAACCTACATCCCAAGTTTCCAGCAATTGCACTCGATCAAATTATCAACAGTGCATTTACGTCACCTGTGATACGCAGACATTTATGACGTCGGTAACAAAGCAAATGTTGTGACGATCATTCAAATGTAAAGAGAGATGCAGCTGATTTGATCAGGATGGAGTCACATCTCTCCATAGACTTGCAAGTGATGTACAAAACAGTCCGTCTACAGCTGAAGCGTCAGCGAGACCGGTGATATAACAGTAAGTGGGGGAATAGAAGGGAAAATAAGCACATTGCTCATAAAAAGAACTCCCATATTGAACGTAAAGCCCAGCGGTGGCTAATATGGAGCCCTAAGTGTGTCATTTTCACCTCTTGCCCACACGCATCGATCTTCCAGGTTTTCCTTTTGCTTTCCCGGAGGCCACCGGTTCAGGATGTGGCTACCATAAATTAGCAAAACGAGATCAATTTGTGCTTGCTGCTTGAGCCGTTTCGAACACGACAGAACGTTTTCAAAAACAAACACGCACACACTGCTACATGGTGAACTGGGATTGCAAGAACCTCCCGAAGGGGAAGGCGCTTTAAGGAGATTCTCTTCTTGGAATTAAATTGCAAATGCCTTTCTTTCTTTTTTTTTTCACTTTCAGATTAGTATTTTTTTCCCCCTCACCACAATTAAGAAGTCGCTCGCTTGCGATAAGCAGGGAGGCAGTCGATGTCCAAGAGCATGACCGTTTTCTTTAAATCCAAAATCATTGGCAGTATTTAGCAAGGAAAGGGAAAGGAATGCAAATGCGTTTAAAAAAAAGAAAAGAAAAAGTGGCCTCAGCTACAAAGTTCTGTAAAGTCAAGTAGGCATTAAAGCTTCAACAGCATTACGAGGGCAGTCATTTAGAAATCACAAGCTCGTCCCACAGCTGTGTTCTTCAACGAGTAGCAGAAGCCGCCTGGCTAATTTCAAACCAAAATACGCAGCAGATGCCAAAATGGCTGGCGTTGAAATGAATGATAGCGTGCTTGCAAATAAGGGTGGAAATTTATGAGTCTCTGTTATGAGCATGAACAGACAAACCGGCATCGGATTAGCCAAAAAATTGGTAACCTGTCAATGGCCTGCTAAGCACATGATCAGCCACCCAGGCGGCTGTGGGCTCTGTATTGATTGTGCATGTGTGCTGGTAATGATGGCCCATTCGGTCTTACAGCAGTAGTAGCACAGTCATTTAGAATCAGAAGCTCATCCTAGAGTACTGTGGGGTTTTTTATTTAAAAAAGTAGCAGAAGCTATTTGGCTATTTTTACCTGTAAAAAAAAAATGAATAAAATGGCTGCAACCAAATGGCCACCAGAGAGATGGCTGAACGTTGCTTGTAAATGGGCTACGATTTGGTGAAATGGATCCAAATCATCTCATGTGCCTCACCTTACGAGCGCAAATGGAAAAACCGCCTCCCTGGCGGCTGTGGGCTTCTTATTGATCGTGCATGTGTGCTGGAGATGAGATGATGCGGCTCATTGTGTCTCTGAGCCACCTCCACCTCTCGCATGGAGTTCAATAGCATATTGGTCCCAAGAAAGAAAGGAAATGCATTCGACAGACTGCGAGTGCGTCACATTTCATGCCTAATTTTAGCAGGAAAATGGTTCTCACTGAGGATGGATGGCTGGACAGATAGCAAGATAGATGGATGGATAGCTAGCTCGATACAGCTGAATGCAAAACAATTTCATCCCCCATGGTTTCTAAATGGAAAAAAAGGAAAATGTACCTATATTTTATATGTGAGGGCTGCCGAGTGGCGCAGCAGAAAAGCGTTCGCCCTATCGCCCGGAGATCGCTAGTTCGAGCCCCGACGATGCCACAGCCATCCGTGGCCGGGAGTCTAAGAGAGCGTGATTGGCCGTGCTCTCTGGGTGAGAGGGACGGCATTACACTTTCTCTCCTGTCAATCAAAAAGCAGCACCAGCCAATCGTGGGCGTCTGTGAGCTCATGCATACGGAAGAGGGCAGTTGGCGCTTTCCTCCGAGCATGAGCAGCAGTTAAAAAAAATGCGGCGGTAGGCTTCATGTGTCTCGGAGGAAGCACGTGTTAGCCCTCACCGGTTGGTGGCTGTCGTGCGATAGGAGAGAACTAGCCAGTGTGGGTGGGAATTGGCAACGACTAAATTGGGAGAAAAAAATGGGGGGGGGGGAATAAATAAATAGATAGACAATAATCGAAAACCTAAGGCTAAACCAACAGAGAAATATTTCGGAAAAAAGTTGTCATGAGCCTCTTAAGCATCCAGTTAGAACAGAGATGTATGTGTGGGGACGTGACTTACAGGAGCCAAACAGTACAACTAAGACGATCCAAAAGCTCCTCCGAGGATACGGAAGAGGTTGGAGGTAGTTAGAGTATTAGTAGATTTTTTTCATTGCCACTGTACGGCACTCTAAAACGCTTTTCTGAAACTGGAACAGTCGTATCCAAAGCACGATCAGGTACAGACCAAAAGTGAGCACACCATCAGAAGAGCAATACATAAAGCTTTGTT
>JAOUQW010000023.1:3434616-3446703 GCA_028565825.1 Olivaichthys viedmensis
GCAAAAGTACTGTCAAAAGAAGGCTAGCTAGTAGTGGTCTCAAAGGACGAGTAGCGTCTCTAAAGCACTTCTCAGGAGAAGAAACAAGGCCAAACACTTGGCATGGGCTAAGACATAGCAGCATTTCACAGTGGATCACTGGAAAAAAGTCCTACTTACTGATGAACCCAAGTTTGAGATTTATGGCAGTAACAGAAGAGTTTATGTAAGGAGACGAACAGAAGAGAGAACAAAACAACAGTGAAACATGGTGCTGGATTTTTTTATGTGGTCTCAGACTTTTGGACCCCACTGTATACTGCACAGGAGATCACAAAGCAGTGTGTGTAGTCAGTCTATAGTCAAGAGTCTTGGATGGTTCGAGACATAGAATGAATCCAGGTCTGTTTCACAGCAGATTAAAAGTAAACCCTTATAGACATGGAAAATAAGTAAAACACTTTATATAATCCGTATAAACGTGCTTGAACTGAACGACTTGCATTGGAACCCAGGAAACCTCTGAGCTTTGAGGAAACGAATAAAGACAGAGCAATTACCTGCAACCGGCATCCAAAGGAAGAAACATGTAATGAGGTTTTCTTCGCTGGTAAATTGGATTAAACTAAGACAGTAAATACATGCTAATCTGGGAAGGTGTTAATCAATATGGAAATAACATTGTACAAAAAAAGCTCATTGGAATGAACTAAATTGACGGCAAGGCCATGTTACACAAGCGCAGCTAATTTAGCGTCTCTCAAATGAGTCTATGTATAAATTGGTACGAGGCATCAACACAATTTCCCGCCAAGTAAACACACGCGCATTAAAGTGTCATACGAACAAAGGAAGGGGACAAGAGGGCAGCATTATAAACAGGAAGTAAGTCTCGAGACAAATACGGTGCCCTATAATCATCTAATCTACAGCAATACGACTGTGAGACAACAATTAACCTAAACACAGCGATACGACCAGCAGTCTATTTAGCAAAAGGAGGACATTTTTATTTTAGGATTCTCACGAAAATTAGCACTTCAAAGCTGGATTTCAAAGCAGGACCATTTACGCTCGTTGGCTCAGCCTTTCCTAAGCTATCTCTCACTGCAGCCGCTTTTCTAAAGCATTGGGGAGATGGGAAAGTGCCTCTGCACTTAGGCTGCTGCCTACTCAGAGCCAGTCTTTATGCAGCTGATGCTTAATAATTAAAAGGCATCACTTTGTTTTTGTGTCTCTCTCTTAGTGAAAAGTGCAGGTTCGCATGCAGTGGAAACTAGCTCTGAGCTAAACTGGGCTAAACCAACACAGGCAGAAAGAGTGCAAGCTACAGGGCCTCATCACATGCACTTGTGAATATGTGAGCCCTTATATTTAGAAATAAGAAGTCATGAACTTTATTTACATTCAATTTTATATGTATGTAAGTGAATATTTTTGTACCGGACACCGTGTCCAATGGGATTTTTAATTTGCCGGTCTTGCAGAGTTTTTACCGGTCAAATACCGGCTAATGGAAACGCTGAGATATATATATATCGGCTCAGTAACGGGACTGGCATTGGCTGATAGTCAAGGTTTCAGTATCAATATCGGTATCATAAAGGAAAGAGTGGTATCGTTCTACCTCTAATCAGATCCCATTTTAGGAGCCGTTCTTGCCGAAATCCAGACAATACCAAAGCAAATAGAGATTTCTCGCAATTTTAGGTCAACAATGACGCATCAGTGTTGCGGAGAGATGTTAAGGTAGGACACGTGGCACCCTTTAAGGCAATGAACATGTCTCTTCTTTCCACAAAGAGCATGACACTGATGCTGCAATCACACAGACATATCAAATAACCAAGAGCTATCACTGCTGTCAAACGGGGCCTTTCTGATGCCATCACCCCGCCGATCTTGCTTCTCCTTACTGCAAAACAAAACAAAAACCCATGCAGACTGACGTTTTGCCTCAGCGTGGAGGAGACATGGCCGTGGGCCAAACAAACAAATTAAGACTTTCTTTCCCAACATTCAGGCTCTTAGTGTTTGGAACTGCAATTTCATGACTGATTTGCCAGGCTGTGCACTCCATCTGTTATGCACAATGACATATCTAATAACTTCATTACTATTCACGGACTAGCACAAAAAAAAAAAAAAAGGAGTTATTTTTTTCGAACCCGCCTCCGTGTAACCGAGGAAATAAATTGCAGTTTAACATTAATTAGCCTTGAAAACAAGCAATTCTAATGAGCACCGAAAAAACCAGGCCTGACCCGGAGTCCCCTCTTCTTCGCCGTGTCACTTTTTTTTTTTTTTTTTAAACGAATGAACGAAATGACAGCTCCAGGCAAGGCTGTGGCGTCATTGCATAGCACCTTCTGCTGTGCAGTACACAATTGTTTGGGCTTGAGGCTCCCGGGCCGTATTTTGACGTTCGTTGTTATTTTGAGTTTTAGATCAAAGATGCACTGACATTATAAGCTTTCAAATTTCCTGATGCAACTTGGTGCAGAGGCTGGAAAGACCGTAGCACAGCGCTTTTTGCTGTGAAGTCGAATGCCATACATTTATGAGTGTATCAAGGAAAAAAAAGGTGATGTACAGTACTGTGTAAAAGTCAGAGAGCACCCTTTTGTTTATTCAGCTTTCAATCAAATGGCCATTCAGTACTTATTAATGATTTGGTGGTAAACAATAATGACGGGAAAATTTATTTAACAGAAAATCACATAAAAGTCTTCAATACTAAGTTACAGTATGAAATCTGTAAATATCACCTTGACGCTAATTCCATTCGTCCAATTTCATCAAACCAGTACGTTCCAGCTGCTTCCTTGTGTATTAAATTCACATGTACTGTAACATTTTCCCCATCATTATTGTTTACCACCAAATCATTAACAATAAGTACTGAATTTACAAAAGGGTGGTCTCTGACTTTTGCACAGTACTGTGTATATATACACACAAAAAAAAGCATTAAGCAAGCACAAATTCTAGATATAGATGAACATTTGACTGATGCAACTTTATGCACCTAGTGGAAAGACCAGTCAACCATTTTTGCCCTAAAATTTCTGTTTAGATTGATAAAATTCACACTTTGCATTAAAGAATAGACTAGGGTTAGGGTGCAAGGGAGAACCAGGTTATGGGTTGGGTAAGTAAAGGGCCTGTTGGCGTTAAAGAATCGTCGTTCCATCCTTAATTGCAGAATGGATTTACACAGTGACGGTACGTAGCACTGAAACTACGGCGTCACTTACATAATTGCACAGCAAATCAGGACCGCTAGTCACCTTAAATGAACAATTTTTTTGGTAAAGTACTATTAGCAGTGGTTAGTTAGTTTGCTAACCTAGTGCAGACTATTATACCAGACATAATACAAAATAGTTTCTCTTTATTCTCAAAGTCATTTTATTATTTGATTTTAAATTGGAAATCACTGATCGCACCTGGACTTCCAGTACAAGCCGTTCACCGTCCGTGTTTTCCCAAATCTGAACATGCGGTTGATTCCACCGCTACGGCATGACGGCAAAAGTTGGGAAAACTGAACTCATGACGGAAACATTATGCTGTGCTTTTCCGCTCCTCTACTAGCATACATGAAACATCCGGTTCGCCATCTTCCGGCTACTGTCATAATGTAAACGCCGCATTAAGGCGAGTTTTATCGCATGGGACTGTCCGTCTGCTAGAGGAAAGGAGCTCCAGAGTCGAGGTTCTACCACAGAAAAACCCGGTCATTGATGATACCAAAAGGTTAGACAGAGGGATAATGAACAAAGCAGAAGAGGAGGATCAAAAAGGTCAAAAAGATAGAAGAGAGCAAGATTACTGAGGGATTTTGAACTGAATACGTTCCATTATGGCGAGCCGTTGAAGATTTCGGAGGACGGGTACTGTATATATCACGGTGTTGGGCTCGAGTGTTGATAAGAAGCCGGGCAGCTGCATTCTGGACAATCCGAATCTTGTGGAGTCGATACCTACGAGAAGGGAACTGGAATAATCTAAGCGGCTAGAGACAAGGGCTTGGATGAGGGATTAGGCCTTAGAAAATAGGGTTCCTTAAGAGTTCTTTGGGAAACACTCTATTGTAGAGCTGAACCTTTAAGGGTTCCCCCCAAAGGGACAAACCAAAGAAACCTTCAGGTTGTAATTTAACCTCCCTTAAGAGTGTAGAGCTAACCTGAGCACCAAAGGAAAGAGTCAAGGCGGAAATGACACCAGGATTACAAACAGCAGCCGAAGGGAAAATTCCTTTAATCTATACAGGGATTTATGGGACTCGTTTAGGTTAGGAATTGATTCTGAACCAATAATGGATCACTGCTGATTCCAGGGATAAGTTATGCCTCATCCATATCTGAATGAGGATCACGCAAGCTTCAATGTGGGTCATTATGGATTATGAACAGAAGTGATAAAACAGATCCAAGTGTCACCAGCATAAGGCTGCTTTCACACTAGACGTTTTTTTCCTCAGTGCACGTTTTACGCGTAATCCTACGCGATTGCTTTTAAAAACCGCTTCCGCCTGCGTTTTTGTTCCCCCCCCTGTCACAGCGGAGCTTCCAAAAGTTGAAAAGAGTTCAACTTTTCAGAAAAGCGCAGAGTGACCATCAAGCGCTTTTTTAAAATGATTATTTCTCGACTAATCAGGTCGCAGCTCAGGGGGCAAGCGATGAAAACCAACATGGACGACAGAGTGCCGGTGGAAAAATGAGTCTCGTTAGTGAGTGACTATACGGACATTTACTATATCGTCGCTGTCCAATGAAAAACATGTATCTCCACTTTTTATCATATATGGAATGTGGGCAAAAACCTCCATCTACCCCACAGCAGCTAACATCTAAATGCCCAATGACAAGCTGACGCATCACACCGTGAACTTCGGATTTATTGTGTACGATTAATGATATGAAAAAGTGTTTTTTCGTGTTCCTGAAAAATTGGAATTCTGGAGATACACGCTTTTCATTGGACAGCGACGATATGCTGAATCGAAAAACATTTCACTGCCAATATTTCAACGTTTGCAATGTAACTAAAAATAAAAAAAATTGGGACATTCGCATCTTTAAATCATTGATGATAAGAAATATAATCCAGATAGCAAGCTAGGCTGGCTAAGTTAGCCGATACTAGCTAGGATTGGTAAGAGCGTTGTAATGGTTACAGTGGGAGCGTCCCGTGAGCCGCTTTTTTTTCTTTTTCTTTTTCATATCAGCAGAAAATGCGCTCCGGCCAGCGCCTTTTCTATAAAACAAACAAAAAAAATTATAAAAACAAATGTGAAAGCAACCGAAGAGTGAAATTTTTAAAGTTGAGGCGTTCTATTGTCTGGCCAAGAGTTAATATATCGATGATGAAGCGCAGTGGATCAAGAGCTGAGCCTTGGGGGATCCCCTGTGTGACGGTAGCAGTGGTGGAAGAATAACCAGAGGAAGCTGTAAAGTGTTTATCAGGCAAGCGGGAGGTGAAGCGGTCCAGTGTGGTGGCAGCAATACCTAAATCACATCTCTAAAATATTAAATAACTTCACTTTTTCAATTGATAAACTCATAAATGCATGTAGGCAAACAAAAATGTGAGTAAAAAAATTCCAATCTGTTACCTCACTCTTATAATTTCACGCTCTGCCTGTTTTAAGAGCATCGTGCATATATGTGTGTGTGTGTGTGTGTGTGTGTGTGTAGATAAACATTTGGCTGATATGAGGCGGGCAGGTTTGCCCCCGAGGGAGCGACGCTCCATGATATTTTTGCAAATACATAAAAATATCGGTGTTGATACCTAGGTGGGCCGCTTTTTAGGTCCCAGCCTATTGCAAAGGCAACAAAAGGCCAAAATAAAAGGGGCTGTGATCGATGTGTGGAAAGCACGGCAACCGATATGTGCACCATGCAGACACACTGACATTTGCAACTGAATGCGTCTGTGAGACAGATAGACAGAGACCAAAAAAACAAAAACAAAAAACAGATAGGGACATACGGAGAAAGACGGGCTGCGTATAGAGACTACAAGAATTTCTAGTTTCATAACGTGAAATCAGAGGTGTTCCTCCAGGTGAAAGCACAGATAAGAAAATGCTGCAAAATATTTATGCAGGCGTGAAAGTCGCCTCTTGAGAAATGATGCGTCATTAACAGAACAGCTCATTTAATTTGCATCATTACCTCTTTTGGAAGGAAAAAAAACCCACATCATCTTCCTATCCTATCGTCTGCAGACTGAGAAGACGACACGTAAAAAAAGCGGGCCGAGCATAATTGCAAGGATCAGGAGCGATAATGAAGAAGTGGAGATGATTATTGTATGAGAACACAATTTGATGCACTCCTCTCTCATCGGTGATGAGTGAACTCCGGCTGAACTCGAAATTCTTTCACAACACGTTTTCTACCGAGCGGTGTAACTAAAAATAAAAAGCCACGTGAGAGAGAGAGAAAACACGGCTTGAGTTTTTTCGTCAGAGTCCATACCTGAGGTCTGATTTGGCCCAACCAGCAGACGTTTGATTTATAAGTGATATAAAATAAGCAGACGGGTGACGAATGAAAGGAAAGACCTGATTAAATGAGGGCATCCACAGGGCACGAGGACTCACTGAACGGTTTACTGAGTAATGACGTAAAGTGATGTAAATCATACGCTATGGCCTTCACAGTCACCAGATTCTCAACCCAATTGAACACCTATGGGAGATTTTGGAGTTGGTGTTAGACAGCCATCCACCACCATCATCAAAACACAGATTGAGGGAATATCTTTTGGAAGAACGGTGCTCCATCAGTTCCTCCAGTCCAGTTCCAGAGCCTTGCCAAGGCGCATTAAAGCTGTTCTGGAGGCTTGTGGTGGCTCAACACCTTACGTTGCTTTTTCCTTTCATTTGAGTTCACACTGGTTTTGAAAACCTTTGAAAGTGCACTGGGGTCACACATGGAGGCTAAAAGAGCGTGAACGCGAAACTGCATGGCCATGTTTGTATCTTGGCCGTTTGATTTTAAAGATCGGATTCTCGTCTGTTGCTCTCGCCTTCACCCTTCTCACGTCTTTGTACAAGGTTTGCGGTTTAATAAGGCCAATGTTTACACAGAGGAAAATACATTTTCTTAGGATTCACAGACTGAACACGTTGTCACGGTGCCTGGCATTAACAGTAGAGAACAGTACACCAATCAGCAGTCAAGGCCGCTTTTAATAACCCGTTTGTGCGCAGCATTTATTTCACATCTTTTCTTGGAGGTGTAATTAATTAAAAATTATTACAAATAAAAGGCTCTGAAAAAAAACGTAGATGCCACAGAGGGACGATTTCTAGTCCTGGTATTCAACTGTTCCCATTAGTTTGTAGATCATTTTATGGATTAATTAGGTTTTTAAGAGGGCAGGGTATTATAAAAAAGTGTGTAGTCATCAGAAAAATGGGAACAGTTTGGGTTTCTTAAAGCACGGTTCTAAAATCTCTAGAGCAATAACCCCTAGAAAAAGTTATTTATTTATTTATTTTCAAAGTGCCCATGAAATCAAGATTGGCGTTTTCGAGCGTTCTGGTCCGAGTCTCTTGCCGTTGTGGACACGAGTATAAAAATTTGATGACTCATCCTGTACTCGCCCAATCAAATGCTCTCTACACCGCATATGTCCCGCCCCTGTACACAAATCGTGTGTATCGCTATACAGTAGCAGCTAGTTAGCAGCGAACATGGGGCGTCCGTGTAGTTTTGGTGGTGCAGCTTCAGCTTGTGGCGCGTGTTATTGCTAGTTATTTAGTTACTGACAAGAGTTCCCCCACTAGTCTTTAAACATAAGGGCTTTTTTTGTACATCTTGTGTCTTAGATGAGCTTTCTTTCCCTCAGAACTGTCGTGTTGATGTTTTCATGTCAGAACAACAGAGGCTTGCTTCAGTTCAACTCTCTCGAAAAAAAACAAAAAAAACAGAAAACTCTGCTTGGAGTGTCTTGCTTAAATCACTCAGACAAGTCAGTGGCAGGGAACATGTGAGACGGGCTCTCCAAAGCCCATTTCCACTATCAAATCTGTCAGCTTGGTAAACAGAGCAAGCCTTTCATCTCAGCAAACAGAGCTTTAGCATTCCTGAAGGAATCCAAAGTGTGCACTTCGAGAGATACTCACGCTAATTTTGATGATGTCATAGATGAGATAGCGTGGGATTGGTTGTCCGTTCACCTTGTCAACAATCATCTCCTATTAAAAGAGAAAGACAGTGAGACAGAACGAAAAAAAAAAAAAAAGCTTATGATTCCATGCACATTTCCATACACATTTTTCAGAATTCTCAAAAAAAAAAAGCCCAATTCTCAGAAGATGGAATGCAGCGCGTGTATGTATGTGTGTGTGTGTGAGAGAGATATGGTAGGAAAAAACTCGAATGGAGGATGTCACTTTGGAACGCGGCTCAATGAACCACAGCTGAACTCGTCTGAGGTTTTATCGGTTGTGACTGTCGCAATTATTTCCACGCCTTGGCAGTGGGATACAGACTGCGACAGGCAGAAAGTAGTGTTTCGCTGGAAATGGAAATTGATAATGCGTCCGCTGATGTTGGGCTTGATCGTAAATAAAGACGCACAAGGCCAAACCGGATGCACTCAAGCTAAGCAAATGATTCGAACCGCACAATACATCATACGTTTAACCTTTATTGCAATACCTACCTTGCGAAATGACACGGTACCAGACTCTCGACGTGTAGAAGGCACCGTTTAGAAGAACGCCCTACGCATGAAATCAAAGCGACGATATTTCTGAGTCCCGCAAGCACAGCGGTTCAGGTCGAACGCAATCTATGAGTAGGGACGACTCCGAGGCGTTTATAGCATCTGACAAATAAAATCAATTTTTAATCCTCGTCTTAATCAGGTCAAGAGGTAATATGAAGCATTCACCCATCTGTTCAATCGCAATAACTTTTATATTCAGTAACGGAACTGCAATATGTTGAGTCCTTAAGTCATTATGGGTTCTGAGGAGGTTTAGGGGCCCTTATAAGGGGAGAGAAAGGGAGAAAAAGGAGAGAGAGAAAGCAAAAGGCAGAAGAAAAAAAACCCCAGAGCTTCCTGATTAGATTATTATTATTGTTGTACTTTCAAACCTTACCGTTTGGGCTTTGGTAACACTGTAACTGATACAGCCTGTCCAATGAAGCTGGTTGAATTGAAAAAAGAGACAGAGAGAGAAAAAGAAAAGAAGGGATTGACGGAAAAGAGATTAAGAACATCTTTTTTCATGCTGGAAAGGGCTGAGAGGAGAATTGGAGCGTCAACCACGAGACGGACAAAGACGACAGAAACGGTGTTTTTAGGAAAACGGACACCGAGGCCGACAGAGCGAGGATGTATATCTCAACGTGTTCTCGTTTGTTCTTGCGTCCTCGCTTGACATCACCTTCAACTCCCAAAGGACAATTCCGATACTTAAGAGCACGAGTGCAAAGGAAGGTGTTTTGATTCTATCCAAATATCAAGGATGCTTCAGCAACAAGAACCGCATTGCCTTAACTCATTGTAGGGCCGTTGCGATGGCGGACAAGGAAATTACAAAATTACGTTTTCAGTTCTTGGATTTGGCCAGCTTTTGTAATTTGCAACGCAGACACTCAGTTTAAAATTCAAGAAATGGAGGGTTGAGTGGCGCAGCAGAAAAGCACTCGCCCTATCGTCCGGAGATCGCTAGTTCGAGCCCCAACGATGCCACAGCCATCCGGGGCCGGGAGTCTAAGAGAGCGTGATTGGCCGTGCTCTCTGGGTGGGAGGGACGGCATTACACTTTCTCTCCTGTCAATCAAAAAGCGGCGTCTGTGAGCTCATGCATACGGAAGAAGGCAGTTGGCGCTTTCCTCCGAGTGTGCGGGACTGCCCTGTGGCGTTGCATGAGCAGCAGTTCGTAAAGATCCTGGCAGTTGGCTTCACGTGTCTCATAGGAAACACGTGCTAGCCCTCGCCCTCACCGGTTGGTAGCTGTCGTGCGATAGGAGAAAGAATTAGCCAGTGTGGGTGGGAATTGGCGAAGACTAAATTGGGAGAAAAAGGGGTCAAATTAAATTTTGAAAATAAAAAAATCGAACAAACTAAAATAAATAAATAATTCAAAGCGAGTAACTTTGCTTTGCTTAATATTTGCTTATTTGGTAGAAGCAATAGCTAATACGGAAGTTCGGTTCGACTTCTATTCTTTATGATTACGATTGTAATTCACTCACCAATTATAGATCACCCAAAGCAAAACTTCTCAAATCGTTTTCCTGCTGTCGGCTTCCAATCTTCGCATTCTTGTTATTGAGAAACAGAAAATTACTCCCTATCATGGACGGGTTTAGAAACCTGGACCTGTCAAAAAACCTATTCACTATAAATTAAAATAAATGTAAAAAAGTGCACCAATTTGTGAGCCTGCTGACGTAAACTACAGTGACAGCAGGGGGCCATTACGAACATGGTGTGGGTCAGCAGAAGCAGCAGCTGGGCTCTGGATCTTCCAGAACATATTTGGCTCCCGCAGGCTGTTATTTGGACTACTCAGTGCTGGTAAAATTAGCTCCTTTAGAGCTATGGTGAATATGCAACTATAGCTCACACGCAGGAAGGAAGAATGGCTATATTTAAAAGACCTCTGATTATATCAAGAATGGCCCGGTTGCTCATCTAATGTGGAGCATGTGACGTTGCATCCGATCCATTAATGGGGTCTCTGAAGCACTCTGTATCAATGACACGCACAGGCCTAAGATGGCTAAACTACGTTTTCACATCTCCATCAAATGCACATGCACAGCTGACGAAGGCCTTTGGAAACATTGTTCATCAGGAAGGATTAAAAACTGGGAAGCTTTTATATTAAGGAGTTATTTCCTGGAGTTTTCGTTATTATTTACATTTTGCATACTCACCATTAGAACTACTAATCCAGCAACTAAGGTCTCAGTACTTCAAAAACTTTATAGTCATTTGATGACTATTAAAAAAATGGTGTAAATCATACGCTATGGCCTTCACAGTCACCAGATTCTCAACCCAATTGAACACCTATGGGAGATTTTGGAGTGACGTGTTAGACAGCCATCATCAAAACACAGATTGAGGGAATATCTTTTGGAAGAACGCTGCTCCATCGGTTCCTCCAGTACAGTTCCAGAGACTTGTAGAATCTACGCCAAGGCGCATTGGAGCTGTTCTGGCGGCTCGTGGTGGCTCAACACCTTACTAACACGCTTTATGTTGCTTTTTCCTTTAATCTGTCACCCGTCTGTATATATTACAGGGCTGCAAACTCACCCCATCAAGCAGTGTGTTGGAGAGGTGGTTCTTCATGTCTTTCCGGTATGGGAACTCCAGGTTGGCGACGTGAAAGACCGAGTTGTCTCTGTCGATCATGTACACTTCATTTCTGCCATCGATTACCATCATATACCTGCAGGGCAAAAAAAAAAAGTTGTATGTGAGCTACACACTCAGTCATTGTGAAGAATCTTCCATGTTGGATGGTCTGAAAACGATGAGCTTCTCAAAGCCACAATGAGCCCAAACCAAAAAGCTCAGAGACTTTAAGCTGTAATAGGGAAAGAGGAAAACGTCGATACACTGTTTCCCTTCGTCTCTCTGTGAGCTAGCTTTTATAAACCCATAAAAATTCAAATGAAGACAAACGGCATGGAAAGGGTCTGAGAAAAGCAATACAACACGAGATAGTACGCGTTGCCGGCAACGGACCAAATCGCAGCTGTGCCAATAAACCAGACGCACAACTCTTGACTTTTATTTGAGCCTTGCTGAAATATAGAGACATTACCTTACAAATTGCTGAAGACAAAAAGAAAGAAAAGAAAAAGATATAAAACTACAGTAAACTTACTGCAAAAGCAAAACAACGCTTTTGAGACCTGAGCACAGCCAGAGTTGAGCCCAATCATGATATAGTAGAATAGAATGCTATTTATTGTCACATATACAAATACAGTACAGTGAAATTCATTCTGCGCATATCCCAGCATGTTGGTAAGATGGGTCAGAGTGCAGGGTCAGCCATGATACAGCGCCCCTGGAGCAGGGAGGGTTAAGGGCCTTGCTCAAGGGCCCAAC
>JAOUQW010000023.1:3478438-3492774 GCA_028565825.1 Olivaichthys viedmensis
GTCACCGGATCTGAATCCAGTAGAACACCTTTGGGATGTGGTAGAACGGGAGATTCACAGCTTGAAAGTGCACCTGAGAAATCTGCAGGAATTGCGTGATGCAATCATATCAACATGGACCAGAATCTCAAAGGAATGTTTCCAACATATTGTGGAATCAATGCCACGAAGAATTGAAGCTGTTTTGAGAGCAAAGAGAGGCCCGACCCAGTATTAGTATAGTGTTCCTAATACAGTGCTCGCTGAGTGTGATAATAAAGTATAACAAAAATATATTCAGAGATACATCAAGCGTCACAAGGGTCATTTAGTAATTGCGTATTTCGTTAGACTTACATTAGGCAACTAAACATGGGCTCTTAAACATTTAAAAGTGATTTATTTATTTTTTTCTTCAAATACTAATAAAGTCTAGTACTAAGTTTTAATTGTATTTGAACAGTAAAATTTGTTCTGACAGCCCTAATAGAAAACTTTAAGCCTTGTGTTTTAAAAATTATAACATTGTGTTTTAAAAGCAGCAAGTAGTCATTTTGTCCATATTTTTGTTTTCCTGTTGCAAAGTGTTTATGTCAAGAAGCGCTGTGCACCACATGAAATCCGTTTTGACTGGTCAAAATGTCGCATGTCCAGAAAACCAATTTTAATCAGATTTCAAACCACATACAAATGTGTCTTGATTAGCCAGACAATGATAATGTGCGTTTCTTTGATGATGAATTCCCATATAGTAAAATGTGTTCGTACCTATACTAATCGCTTATACAAGATTCATAAGTGACACAAATAATTTTCTTGATATTTAGAGTTCCCTTAGCATATTGTATCTAGCATATTGTGTCATTTGTATTGAGACACAATCCTTTGTTTAAGCGTGAGAGAGTGCGTTTTTGATTATGGATTCCTATAGAGTACAATGTATTTGTAACTAATTGCCTATATTAAGACTATTGTGGAGGAGCAACCAGAGGCTAGAATCATAAATCATACTTACATTTTTTAAAATATTTTAGTGCACGTAACCTATTACACCCCACTTTTACACAATCCTTTGTTTAAGAAGGAGAGCAGGCTTCATGTTTAAGTGTCATACACACATTTGTTTTGATAAATATAGCCTCCTTAACAAATCCATCCCACTTTTATTCAGACACACTCCTTAAGAATTCTTAAAAAATGTATAGCAGTAAGGGATGAGATTTATGATTCATACACACATTTGTCTTGGGATTTAGAGTGTACTTAACATATCTGTGTTATTCGGGAAAAAAACAAACCAAAACAAAAACAAGGAGCCAGCACAATGGGAAGCAAACAAACTTCACACTTGGCTCCCTATTGGTGCAGCAACACTTGTTCCCTAGAACCACCTGCTATGCTTCCACACTGTTCAGTTTGCTTACTGAATACATTTCATCAGGATATTAGGTAGTGTGCTAATTTTTCCCAAAACGGGTATCAATTAAATGTCCATTTGCTGATTTGTGATTTCTTCTGAAATTTGTCAAGTGGGATTCAACAGCTTACTGTCCAGAAATAAATGAATCTGTGATGCATTGCAAATGGCCTGTAACACGTAACACTATGAGATTTAATCAAAACACGCAAAATCATGGCAGCACATGTGGCAGAATGAATTCCAACTCCTCTAAATCGTGATACAAATACGGTACAGACACAGCAATGCGACCGAAATATACACATGACTGGGTGGACTATTTCTCATTTTGCTTGTCAGTGATACATTACTGGCTTATTGATGAATACAGGGAAGAACACTTTCTGCTGCTGACAGTTCAGTGTCTGCATTAAATTGGATGAAGACTGGCAACCGCTACATATCTCTTTCTAAAACTAGATCTGTGCTTCCATTTTCTGTTCCTCACAACAGTTCACTCACCAAGCTTAACCTCCAAATGTGCACAAAATGCCTGGGATTCTGAACTAAATTCTTACACAACAGCATGGGAGAGTACGAGATGGTTACATAGACTTGAATAGGCATCTTTAATGTACTAACCAGTAAAGACATATTGAATGTGTACTAACCAGTAAAGGCATCTTTATTGTACACATTCTCACTGATGTTACTTGGCCATTTAATGTGTGGTAGAAATTCTAGTTGCACAGTTGGATTTTTGGACACATGCACAAAGCCCACGTCTACAGATGGTCGCCATTTTTAGGCCTTGAATGTTTCTGGAATGCAGAATCCCCCATTGGAGCCAGACATCTCGAACATTTGTCACATCTGCCACTCAACAGATCTCCAGATATTGTTTCTGCAATGCGGATTTGAAATAAGCCTAATAGTTGAACAGCATTTTCACTTGCTTGAACCTGTTATTGCTCGCAGACTCTCAAAGATAAAATTATTACGTTCTGGAAAAGGTTGTTAGCTGTACTGTGCTTGATCTAGTCATGTTTTGTGCTCGGAAATATAAAGCCTAATGGTGCCGTTTTTATTTTGATTAAGCTCAGCATGGTCTTCTGTTTGCCTCATATTACTTGGCTTCTGTCTGCTTACTTAACTTCAGACCTAGGAAAGTCTAAATGACACTCTGAGTAAGAAACAGTTATCTTCTATTGCCGACAGTAGGACCTTAATTTTCTTCATACACATAGGTTCTCCCATTCACACAGAAAATTGCACTGCTATCCTATTTTTAGCTGGTGACGCATCTAATTGCTTTGAAAGCATAATGTAGTCTAATTGTGCCCATAAATGTGAATATTAATTCAATCTTTTATTCCTTTAATCCCCTGGGATGCTGAGTAACACATCCACTCCGACTCCATTACACACACATACAGACAGACACACACATACATTTATTAGCCCTTTTACATTAAATAAAACCATGTTCAGTTCAGAAATATCTTCATACTTCATAAAACCATCCATGCTCTCTTGTTCTCCAGTATCACCCTTTCATCTGTCTTTTCATATCTATATCTATTAGCATCAGCTGCTTTTTCTTAGCTCTTTCAGGGAGGCAGGTGACCTCTAGTTATATTTTTTGAATCCTGTGATGCTAATTATTTAGGACCAAAATACAGTCAATAAATTTTTCATCGAAACACATTCTAAATGAAAAGAGATCTTACATTAAATTCAGAATTAGCATTGTATTTTACACATCCTGATCCATTTAGTATAGATACGCACTTCTCTACACTCTTAAGGTGAACACGATTTCAGAATTTGGGGCATCACATATTTCAAATTGACAGTGCACATATACTACAGAGAAGAAGATAGGGATGAGAGAGAAAGAGGAATAGAAGGTAGCAGTAAAGGCATTTCATGAGGATCAGTGGTTATCATAAGTGTCTTGGGTACATGTGTATGTACTTCTGTGTGTGTGAGAGAAAAAAACCCATGTAAATATGACATAGGCATCATATTTGGGATGGTACAGGATTTTATGAATTATCTTCCCTTACCAACCCAATGTTTTGTCCTCTGAGACACAGCCAAAAACATCGAAAAGAGATTTATGCTGACATCTAGAAAGGACTTGGTCTGTGAAATTTGGTGACCCCTCCAGTTAGTACCCAATGTTCTGAGTTGTGAATGTCTCTGTCTTTCACTTGAGTGTGTTATCTCAGTGTGAACAAAGAGCAATAATAAATGTATGTTTTCTAAATTAAGTTTAACACTAATTCTTCAATATCATTTCGGCCACATGAGCAGAATATAATGACATCAATCCCTTATGAGTTATCAATCCTGCTCCAACTTCATCAATCTCAGCACTGCGAAGTTTGGTGATTTATGTGCTAATGTTGCATGCGTGCGTGCGTGCATGTGCGTGTGTGTGCGTGTGTGTGCGTGCATGCGTGTGCGTACGTGTGTGTGTGTGTGTGTGTGTGTGTAACAGACACTTTGAAGAACCCATTGTGTGAAATGTAGCCGTCTCAGAGCCCCTCTCCCTGCAAGGATATCTGAGGTCATGTTTGTTGAAGAGCTGTGTTAGGGTGGAGGAAGGGCTTTGCCGGGGTTGTGTGTTAGCGCAAAGGGCTGCACAATACAGACAGAATACTGTATTGAGATTATATTGCTACACACTTTTCTTTTATATGCCTTGCAATAAATTAAAAACACAGTAGAGTGTCCTAGATGTAACATGGCTAAAGATTGGCCAGCGTTATTTTAATCAAAATTATTTTGACTTTTGTTGGATCATGTGATTCATTAACATTCATTAACACCCACAGAAACACTCATCTGGAGTGTATAAGATTGTTCTGAATGCTCAGAGCACACAATAAATAATATGAGATTTGTTAGCGGGTTCATTTGCATATTGCAGCGTTCTGCAATGTCGGTATTCAGAAGGCTGGCACTGAGATACCGATTAACAAATGAATTGTGCAGCTCTATTAGCAGCACACATAGAGGTCTTTATATTGATGAGGAGGTGAGGCAGGTACAGGACAGAGGACGGTGAGTAAGAGTCATCACACTCCACTAACCTGTTTATTGGAAGAGTAGACTCTCTGTCTCTCTCTCTCTGTCTTGCTTTCCTTAACTCTCTTTACTTCTACCCTCCCAGATGAAATACAATCTGTGTTTAAAGTAGATGCACTAACTCCTGAATTGGCACAGCACCCTTAATGAAAATGAGAAAAAACGATTATGTAAAATGAATAACACTTTTGATGAGTAATATTTTGAGCTTAAACATGTGGGCACGCTATATAGTTTTAATTAAACTTTTTTTTTCTTTTTTTTCCAAAAATAAAAACATTGTTTTCCAAATTGTACCCCTACCATTAATATTTGGCGACGCCTCCTCTCGAAAGAATAACAGCATTAGGGTTTTTCCTGCAGTCTACTTGAGAGACACTTGATTACACCACTCCTCGATGCAAAAACATTTTGAGCTCCTTTTATAATCTTAGGTTTGTGTATGTGGACTGACTGACTGACTGACTGAGAGCCATTACAAAACATGGATATTTTTATTCTCGCAACCATTTCTTTGTTGATTTGAATGTATGTTTGGGCTCATTATCTTGTTAAAGATCCACCAACGGCTAAGAGACAACCAGGTTTTGAGCTGAACTATCCTGGTATCCAGGAATTTGTGATGCTTTTTTTTTCTCCACCAAACATGCCGATGATGTGCATGACCAAAAAGTTCCATTTTGGTCTCATCACAACACACGATTCCAGTTGTAGTTCCAGTGATGCTAGGTGAAGTTCAGGTGCCAAATTTTGTGGGTTGTTCCCAGGAACGGCTTCCAAACAGCTTGTTGTTATAGAGGTGGCCTTTAACAGTTAATTCTTTGACAACCCCAAGAATCAACTAAACTGTGCAACTCTGAAAATGGGATCTTTAGGTTCTTCTTTGCCTCCCTCACCATCTGTCTTCGGGAGAAGTATGCTCATGCGTCCAATTCCTAGCAAATTTTTAAAACTTTTTTTATTCTGGCTCTGATTATGTCTCATGATATTTTACCTATATCAGGAACTGGTCAAAGCAACTATATAGATTTCATGGAGACTGAAAGCAATTTTAAAAAGTTCAGTGAAAATGGTGAACATATACCCACAGCGTTAGCTTGTGCGCATGCTTGTGTTTGGACCGACTACATTGCCATATATAGTTTTTGTTAATGTTAGGTTTTTTTTTCTGTTAACATGGTAATGCATTGATATCAGATTAAATGGTCTATGATTAGATCAGTCTGTTGCATCTGTATGACTAATGAAATATGGATTTGAAGTCAGTTTTTTGTTGTTTTTCAGTCCATTTGTATCGCCTGTCACTGGACCATGATTTATTAATTAACAGACTTGGCCTATATTCCACATGCGCTCACAGCTGCACCTGCAGCAGATTAGGAGGAAATCTGAAATGATCGAACACTCAGCAGGATTAAATTACCCTCTGTCTGGCCAGAAAGGCTTCCCAAAAACACATTTCAACAAGGTTTCAACAATCACATTAGCCTGGATCTGAGCAGATTAGATTAGATTAAGGTATTAGAAGAACTTTACTGAGGGATTAAGTGACTTGATTATCAGTCACATGAAACTGCACAAGAAATACACACGGATGTGCACGCAAGTAAAAGATCGTATGTTTCTGACTGAATCAAGTAGGTACTGATTTTGTCTGACATTCAAAAATTTTTACCTTACATACTCAGTCTTTTAAAAACCAAAGGCCTAACTCTTACATTTAGATGTCACATACATTCACAGCCATAAATCACACCCACCTGCCACTTCATAAATTCTTTAAGCAAACAACTGCTGGTAAAGACAGATTCAAATATAGGAGCTCAGTATGTGACTCATACCAGTGTGAGTGTGTGAGCATTTGTATGTATTACTTACTCACTCCCCTGATCCCCCTATAATAATTCTCCTTCATCTTGACTTGTATAAATCTATTGTGCATTGCATTACCTTGGCTTTTTATAAATGGGCTTTTTCGTGGGTTCTGCTTTGGTGTGTTCAGGTTGGAATGGGTGGAGATCATCGAGCCTCGCACACGCGAGCGCATGTATGCCAACCTGTTGACGGGCGAGTGTGTGTGGGATGCGCCGGCTGGTGTGCACATCAAGCGCAGTGGCCCAGACCAGTGGTGGGAGCTGTTCGACTCCAACACCTCACGTTTTTACTACTACAACGCCTCCACCCAACGCACTGTCTGGCACCGCCCACATGAATGCGACATCATCCCCCTCGCCAAGCTCCAGACGCTCAAGCAGAACACGGACACACCTCCTCCTGTTGCTTCGGTGATCAGCGGGTCAGCTGACAGCAGCCCCGCTCGCAGCGCTGTCAGCACCACATCGTCACAGGAGCAGGAGGATAAAACAGCACCCAGGGAGGAGGGAGAGAGGTGAAAGAGAGAGAAAGAGAGAGAAGAGGGAGAAATGGGGTGATGGACGAGAAAATGAACTGTTTTAGAATCCTAAATGAAACACTCAAGATCAGTCTAGCAAAGCTTATTATGCCTTCTTAATTCTCAACATGGTCATATAGTCGTGCAACCTTCCCTTCTAATGATAGCATGCCCAGGTTGGGTTTTATTTGAGCATTAGCCTCATATAGATATTAACTCATATAGAAAGTTGAGTGGTGAAGTGGTGTTACCCCAATCAAACCAAAACCAAATTATAGGTGCTTAGCTGAATGTACGTTAACCTGATTTAAAGTGGAATATACTGCTTCACTACAAAATGTTGGCTGAAATTCAGTCAGGGTAGATAGAAGATAGATCTGTTATTTGCCTTAACTGTCTTTAGCAGAGACCTCCCTATGTATATTATTAAGTATATAAGGAGCCTACTCAAGGCACTTGAAAAACTGGTAGCAAGAGGGACAGCAAGTATGGTGTTATAATTGGTCAGGGAGTGACTGCAGCTGCTAGACATTTCTCAAATCATCCTAAATGCTATACAGAGAAACTTGCATTGAAATGAGTGGAATTTAATTAAATGTGTCAGGCTTAAAAAGTGCATTTTATGCCACATATGTAAACTCATATATATTATGAATTCTTGTATATACAACATAGTCTGCAATTCAGTTGATGGATTTAAAATTCAAATCGCTTCAACACTTAAAAAAGAGATTCAGGGGGACAGAAGGGGGCCACTGATTGTGTGCGACAGAAGAGAGAGAAAGAATGTGTAAATTGATTTGCAGCTCAGATACCATGAATAATTTATGACCAGAGAGAAACAGTGTTCACTTTCTCGGGGGGTTCTTTCTTGAGAAAAAGATGGAGGAGTTAGAAAGAGAGAGAGAGCGCGAGAGATGAGCTGCTCAACTGAGTTTAAATCCAACTTCTAAATGAAGCACGCACACACACACATTCTCACACACTCTGACAGTCTTGGCTGTGTCAGCAGGTGTGGTCATGGGGAGTTCTCAGGCTGTCAAAGAGGCAAAGCGCTGAATTGATTTCACACTACTGTCTCTCTGCTTCTCTTTAATGCTAAGACGCAAAGGCCTGGCCTATATACTTTAATCCCTGGCTAGAACTCTTGGATTTGTATAGACAATATGTCTTGTAAGGTTTTTTGGACTACAGTTTATGATAAGAGTTCCCAGCTGTCTGTTACCATAATACACTAACATACATTACCATGTCAAATTAACAGTGTTAACAGAAATATAAAATTTTATATAAAAATATAAAATTAATATTTGATTAAAGTAACGTAAAAACGTATAAATTTACAACATAATGTGATTTCTTTTTTAACTAAATTGTGACAATGTCTCTTTGTCTCTTCTTGTTTGTCAGTTTCAGATGGGGGACTAGCAATAAGGACAGGATGTTGATTAAAGTATCTGACAGGGAGCCCAGTTTCCTGTCGCAGGGCAACGGTTATTCTGGCTCTTCCCCACGCTCCAGACGCTCATCTAATAACACCCTCTCTGAGGTAGAAACCACTCCCCATGCTTTGCCCGACCGCCGCCAATCACAGTCTCCCTTTCTGAAGAGAGCGGAGTTTGGCGGAACTCAGCGGCGTTGTTCAGGAGACTCTCAGCCTCCTTCACCACGCTACGCTTATGAACCCCCACTTTATGAGGAGCCACCTTCAGACTACCAGTCCCCGCCCATTTATGAAGAACCGCCCACTGACATGCATTGTGACCCCAGCCTTTATGGCTCAGATAGGTCACCAGCACGTAAGCCTGGCCTTTACCATTCTCCTAAACAGAGCCCATCCCCATATGGTCAGCTGGTGTTGACCAGACAAAGGGGCTCCACCCCCGAAAAAATCTCCAACCAAGGAGAGCGGGACTACAGCTTGAGTGGACGGGACTATAGTTCTGCAGGGCGGGACTATAGCTCCAGCGGACGTGACTACAGCTCTGGTGGGCGTGATTATAGTTCTGGCGGGCGAGAGTACAGTGCAGCAGGGCGGGAGTATGTCAAGCAGCTTGTGTATGTGGAACAGTCAGGCTCATCACCCAGGTTCCGGACAACAGACCGATTTTTAACCTATGGAAAGGCCGCACAGGGTTGTATGCCAGCTGGAATGTGTTATGGTGGCTCTTTTACGCTACAGCACAGCCATGATGGTGGTGGTGGCAATCGAAAACGTAAAAATCGCAAGCCCTCCTTGCCCGGTGGGGAGGGGGAGAGCATCGGGGCAGGAGTAGGAGCAGTGCTCACACAAGCACGACTCGCCTGGGAAGCCCAGCAGCTCATACAACAGCGTGGGGGCGGGGCCTCGGGATGTGGTTCTAAGGACGGGTATGAGAGTGATGGGGCAATGCCCCTGCCACTGCCAGGGCCGGTGGTGCGGGCATTCAGCGAGGATGAAGCTCTGGCCCAGCAAGACTGCCACTGGAAACGCACTACACTGGACAGACTTGCATTTCCTCAAACACTGCTAGAGAAGAGTCTGTCTGTACAAACCAACCTGGCATCACCAGAACCCTACCTGCACCCCTCACAGGTATTAAACACACATGAATTGCACACGGGCAAATGTACAAAGAATGTCAAATAGAGTACAAATCTACATACACATACAATCACAACCATTCTCACAGTCAGTGTCATAATATCCTTTTTATTATTCATTTTATCTTTCTTAAATGTAGCTAGTCTTTGCTGAACTACTACTTGTGGTGCACATATTCTCTGTATGAGAAACACTAATAGATGCTAGCCAATAAATGCACACACACAGACACAAAATACACACCCTATAGACCAGGCCCTAGGTTGGAAGAAGTGTGGAAAGCTTCTTTCAAGACACTGCTTGTCCTACTAGATATTCGTTAGTGTCCTTTCATTTCAGAACCACCTTTCCCTCTCCCTCTCTCTATTTCTCTTTTTTACACTCACACACATACTTGCTCTTGTATACAATCAGTGCTAGATTCTTGCAGTAGCAATAACTCCAGCAGCAGTTAGTCGACAGCTGAGTAGAAGGAAAAGATGATCACATTCATGCATTTTTTTACATGAACATTCAGATTGTATGTTTCCAGTTAATTCTGGGCAATTGCACACACACTCAGATGTTAACTGCATAAATATTTCAGTGTCTGCAGATTATTTTAACAATTTTTACTAAGATGGGCTTTTGTAAGGATTAATGTCTACTTCAGACACTCACATTAGCCATTTTCTCTCACCAAAACACATATACATATGTCAGACACATGCACATATACACATACACGTTTACAGTGGCTACAGTAGTGCATACATCCGCACTTCCATGCCTACTGCCCTAATTGAACATGTACCGACCAACATTGAGGCATCACTCAGTGCTGGAAAAGGAGAAAAAGAAAGGGAGAGAGAGGGAAAGAGAAAGAGGGAGAGAAAGAAATGTGAGGGGCATACGCTGGCTGCCCTGAAAGTGCTTATTAAGCAGATAAATCAACAGCGGAATTTTGCTGGAGCACTGATCAGAATCACAATCACTTACAGTATATTCATCAATACGAGTTACACATAAAATATCACAGGTTTTAGTCAAATTTGTGCATAGATCATGTACACAATTATTAGATCAGACAAATTTAATATATTATGGGGAATATACACAAGAAGGTTATACATGTTTAGTGATTACTGCTGTAAGTGTTGTAAATGATCTTTTTAAAACTTTGATCTCTTACATCCCTCCATCACTTTCATCTTCGTGCAAGCACAGTATTTCTGTAACAAATGCTGTGAAAATGCACATCTAGTTTTTTTAT
Source organism: Olivaichthys viedmensis (assembly GCA_028565825.1). Taxonomy (NCBI): domain Eukaryota; kingdom Metazoa; phylum Chordata; class Actinopteri; order Siluriformes; family Diplomystidae; genus Olivaichthys; species Olivaichthys viedmensis. The sequence continues at coordinate 3,489,141 of JAOUQW010000023.1, forward strand.
TATATAAATTTGAACCCCTTGCTGTTTCCTCAGATTCTGACTCAATTCCTTGGTTGAATACTCTGGGTGGTCTGGCTGAAGACCTTTGATACGGGTTGGTTACAATGACTGTATATACATGTTAGGGTTAGGGTTAATAATAAAGGGCTTTAAGCTCTTTAATAAAGAGCTTTAATGAAAGCAAACAGAAAGCACATAGAGCCGCAAGCAGGTTAACGCTGCCATAAAATGACAGCACGGAGATGGCGGCTCTTAACACAAAGGTTTCCATCTCAAGCACTGAGCAAAGTTTGACGTTGCCTTACATAGCCCACCACAATGAGCTCCAGGTCATTGTCACCTGCTGGCCAATGCTGGTATGCTGGTACCTACCTGTTTTACAACCACCTCCAGGCGGCCCCAGGCCCCAGGTCTGGTTGCTCATGATGAAAGTTGTGGATAAGGGATCTACTACAATCTACTAGTACTGGACCCACTGAGCGGGAGTACAACTCGAAAACAACATATGGAAGGTATTTCTCAAGTTCTTGGTTAATGCACTTGGTATGGCCAATTGTACCCTGAAGAGAGGACAAAGGTACTGTTAAACAAGGCCAAGAATGCTTGCCATTACCTAGAGGCAAATTGGTCCCCGAACTGTCACTATGTTGGTAGAAATGCTGTGATAACGTACAACCTCATTCAGTATGATCATGGCAGCCTCTTTCACTAAAGGGACTTTAGGTAACTGAACAAAGTGAGGGATTTTCGAAAAGTGATCAACAATGCAGTTGTTCATCAGTTGTTGTTCACTTAGTGCAGCGAAATGTAGGACCAGGGACGGAGGGGGATGGTCAGGGGTTGTAGAACCCTGGTCTGATCCTGATTAGAGGACCTCTTGGTGGCACACACGAATGTGGGACCATTACCAGGGGCTCGGGCTCAGTCTGTTGGGCTTTCTGGGATAGCCTCCTCTAATACAAATTGTCCCGTCCTGTCCTACAACCCCTGCTAGGGTCAGAATGTTTTCATTTGGCTGCAGTAGGCTCAGTTGCTTGGTCTCAATAAAGTACTGAAGGTTCTTGTGGTCCATTGAAACAGATGGGGTGCTTCTTCCAATTAATGTCTCCATTCCTCCAATGCAAGCTTGATAGCCAAATGTTTGCAATCCCCAGTGTTGTTGTTGCATACTACGGGGTGCACAGGGTAGGAGAAGACTTTTAGGAGAAGACTCCAGTGCTAGCTGTATTGACCACCACCATAAACGGCACTCATTACAGGGGCGGCAAGAGAGCTAAAACCAGAAGTAAATGTCTATGAGAGTTTGCAAACCCCCCAAAATGTTGTACTTGTTTCAAGGTCATGGGGGTGGGCCAAGCTTCTATAGTCTTGACCCTGGCTGGACCCATGAAAGCATAAAGGTTTGTGGTTTCCCTGAATGTTGTTGTGTTGTCGGATTTGGTTTTGTGTTGTCGGATTTGGTTTTGTGTTGTGGTAAATTTGTAGTGTTATGTATCTCTCGGCCACCGTAGTATAGTGACGCAACCCGCCAATCAGTAGGACAAGACAAATATACTCTCCATCGTCGTGCTCAAGATTGGTTTAATGGCCTGATACACCATCTACGTTGGCGCCACTGTTTCTGATGTTTTCTCAAGATACAGATTATCATAGCCTCTTTAACTCACCCCATCTTCAGTGTTTACCTCATTGTGCAAAATCAGAGGAAGTGGTCGAAGAAGGTATTCCAGTGCTGGCGAGGTATGTTTCCGCTCTGACCCGCCCCCTAGTGGACAGAGTTTTAAAAGTACGCAAGCAAGTACGTGAACAATGACACTCGCGTAGCTGCAGCATCTGCACGAGCATACGTAGTCACGGGGCAAGTATAATCCCGGCCTTAGGAACATAGAGGGATTTATAATACCATTCTGGAATAATTTGCTAAGATATTCCTCCATAGCCAAGTCTCTGGGGCTGAAAGGGGGTATGAGATTTCCTGTAATAAGTCTATTGCGCAATTATATGGTCTGTGGAGCGGTAAGGTAGTAGCTTTCTTTTTGTTAAAAACCTTACTTGGGTCATAATAGTTCCCCAGGACCTGGATGAGCCACATTGCTCAAATACGGAGGGCATACACTTAGAACTGGCTGAGGAGATGACCGGACTGTTAGATTTAATTTTAGCTTGGGCTCCGCTTTACCAACTGCCCACAGGCCCCCAATCAAACTGGGGGTTATAACTGGGAAGCCATGGATAACCTAGCACCAGGGGGTTTCTGGTAGTGTCAACCAGGCAGAATCACTTTTCTTTATGGTGTGGTCATCTTTAAGCTCACGGGTCTAGTGACATATTCAGTCTTCCCTGGGTCACCACAAAAAAACATTTCTTTAAGGGGTGGTAAGGATTGCTGGTTTTGTCAGAATCTGTGGGCAGCACTCAGGTCATGTACAAGAGGCTTGAGATTGCTGTCACACTGAACGAGGTTGAACACATGCAGACAACGTAGGTGTAAATTAAGAGTTTAGCTTTAGTAATGTCAAACAGAAAACACCACAGAGGGTGAAAACAACACAGTCCTTAACAGTATAAACTAAGGAGGAAACGAAAATATACAGCCTATCAACAGGAATATTAATAGAGTTAGTTAAACAGGAGAGTAAATCCGCAAGCACAGTTCAGCAAGCAGGTAAGTAAATCCACAAACAGAGTTTGTATAACAGGTGTAATTCCTCAAGCACAGTTTAATTAGCATGTAAGTAAATTCACAGTTGTCTTAAAAAAGGCATGTGATTCTGAGGGCACAAACGGAGTAGTTAAACCTACAACCAGACTTCATGTCCACCGAGGCACATAGAGTAGTGAGCAGGTTAATTCAATTTATTTGTTGATAGGTTACCTGATAGGTTACCAGAGACATAGCCAGAGAAAAACAGCGTGAAGTGGGCCTCAGCACAAAGGCTTCAAGTTCAAGCACTGAGCAAAGCTTGACTAACTTAGCCTGCCACAGCAAGTTCCAGGTAAGTTAAATCATTCAATCAATGGAGGTTTCTCAAATTTCCTGTCTCTCTAACGATTTGTAATGCCTGCTGGCCAGTATGACAAAAACAAGAATAGGCAAGCCCATCAACTACACAGGATCTATCATGCAAATGTCAATGTTTAGGGATTACTAACATAATAGGGGAGACTGGGGTCAATTGTAACAGTGCCAATTGCTCTAATCAGAAACAAGCTACAGTGACGTCATTCACTCTGCACATGCTCAGTAGTGTCCTCTGCCTGCATGCAAAAGAAGAACTAAACAATCACATTTTTCCAGATTTTATAACCAAAAGTCTGTTTTTGAGGTACGAAAGTAAATTTTAAAATCTGAAGAACATTTTGGATTATGTCCACAGTTTCTATGCAAATGAAAGCAAAATAGGATAGTTTTGATCATTATCTAGTAGGGCTTTCACTAACGATTATATTGGTAATCGAGTAATCTACCGATTAATTTGACGATTAATCGAGCAATCGAAAAAAAATTACTTGAATGACAAAACCGTAGAATTTCAAAGAACGTTATTTTTTATTAAGAAATTAACTGTTAAGTCTTGAAAAAACGATGACGGATATAAACTCAAATTGTTTACACATAAAAAATAAAACCTCA
>JAOUQW010000023.1:3506047-3516688 GCA_028565825.1 Olivaichthys viedmensis
CTTCTCAGGAAGGGAAACGAGGCCAAACGCTTGGCATGGGCTAAGACATAGCAGCATTTCACAGTGGATCACTGGAATAAAATCCTATTTACTGATGAATCCAAGTTTAAGTTTTATGGCAGTAAAAGAAGGATTGATGTAAGGAGATGATTGATACCACAGTGGATCAAAACAACAGTGAAACATGGGGGTGGGAATATTTACGTCTGGGGTGTTTTGCTTACTCTGAAGTTGGACACCTGCACTGAATCGACTACATCCTGACAAGGGAAAAGTACCACTCCATTCTTCAGAGACATGCTGTACCCTCTGGTTTGGATTTTTGTGGAGGAGGATTCATACTGCAGCAGGATAATGACCCAAAACCTACCTCAAAGCTTTGCAAGAACTACTTAAAGACCAAAGAAGAGCAAAGAGTGCTGACTGTCATGAACTTTCCTCCACATTCACCTGACCTCAACCCCATCGAACATTTATGGGGGCACTTGAAGACAGAGAAAGCCAAGCATTCAGTAACATATATACAGTATATATATAGTGTATATATATATATAAGAAAGAAAGTAAGTAACCTATAATAAAGAAAGTAACATATTAAGTAATAGACACTTTTTAGATAAACACATAATTAATGATGTCTGGGATTTTACCTGCAGAGACAAAAGCAAGTGAGAGCCAAAGTCTGCAGAAGAACCGTGGCAGGTTCGCCAAGATTCTTGGAACAACCTACCAGCCGATTTCCTTATAAAACTGCACGACAGCATGCCTGAGAGAATTGATGCAGTTTTAAAGGCCAAAAAAAAAATTGTTTTAGTTTTTTACTGTTTACTGCTCTGTATACTATTTTTTTATATTCAGTAACTTTTAATTTCATTGTTTTTAAGAGCATTTTTGCTTTACAGAATTTTTTAACATGTACCTTAGACTTTTGCACAGTACTGTATATCAACTGATTGCATTAATTACAGTTATTTTTTATGTAACATAATCATATGTGCATATTAAGGCAGGGAATGTCAGTCATACTGCTATACTGTTGTAAAGCTAAACCTTTTGCTCTTCTAATAAAATAAAATATTAGTACAGCAGAAACGACAGCACTTGGGAAAACCTCTGAGTTCTGTAATGCACATTGCACATTGCTGTAATGCATGTACAGATAAACAGGGTGTAAAGATACAAGTGTAAAGATTTTTTTACCTTAAGGAGTGAAACTTAACAGAAATGTTATCTGCATTGACCCAATGTCCTTTTCCTCGAGCATGGCGGTGGCCAACACAACTGCATGACGAGTATCCTGCCATTCTGGAGTTCAGAAAGTGTAGCTGCACACATATGGTGGGATTTAGATTATTGGGAGGCACTGCATTCTACTTTTGCATTCTACTTTTGCATTCTACTTTTGTATTCTACTTTTGGGGCCATGCTTGTGCAAGTTCTAAGAAAAACAGAATTACGTTGTTTGTCTTATACACATTACCTTACTACTGCCTAAGGATTTTCCCTAATAGTTCCTGGACAGCGGAAAATACATGACACACACATGTGCATACATACACCATCATGAACACTGGCATAAGCTTTATAGGAAGTAGCAATTTTCAATATGCTCACACAATCCCTTTCAATCACTACAGCTTTCCGAGTTATAGTAGATGTTTTATTTTTAGAGTCAGAGAATAACAGCAATATCCCCAGGTTTGCATGAAATAACACAGAACTCAGAAAACCATTACACACTTACATTCATTATTTAAAGCAGTATTTCGCTTTGTAGAGATTTTAAGAGACCACAAGGTTTTCTAACTCAAACACCCTGTAACATCTCCTGAGCAAAATAAATATGTAAAATGAAGACATGCAGTCTGTAATATTTTGGGCTTAAATATATGGGAACACAATATAGTTTTAACACAATATTTATTCAAACATAAAAAAGATAAAATATTTTGTGATAAAAAATATCACAAATATCAAAAATTATCAAATTGTGATGTTGATATGGATGATCTTCCCCTGCAGAATTCCTTGAGGTTTTTTGGCTGCCATTTGGTTCCTGATAAGGGTTTGAGAGTTTGGTTATACTGTGTATATATGTATGTATTGTTAGACTCAGGGTTTGCCTTAGTGTTATTAAGAATCAGAATGTTTCACAGCCAGGATGTTGATTTCACTATTGTATCTGCTGTTGTAATTCCACAGCTATTAATTGCTACAATTCACCATTTGGCAGAAGAGCACTTGACAGCCCCAGGTCTGAGATGAATCAGCATCTAGCACTGAGTCACCTAACCTGTGTATTTCACAATGAGCATAATGACTTTGGTCAGTACTCATTCCAGATGAGGGCCAGCAGTGACAGTGCAGCACAGTGAGGCTAACATGCTGTTTGATGACCTTTGTATCTTCGTATCCTTGATATCTGCAAGTCAACTATGTCCTCCATGAATTTACAAATTGCCAGTGTTTACTGTTCCCCAGGAAACCTCTGCATCAGGCAACGGCAATCTAACAATATATAAAGATATCCCATGTTATGCTATTCACCTGGTGAATATTTTTTTGTTTGTTTATTGCAAGGTCCTGTGATCTGCAATAGAGTTTTGTCAAATCCACCTAGAAAAGAAACAAAATATGGCTAATGTGAATATGATGGGAAATCAAATACTCATGTGGTTGAGTGAAACCCAGGAGGTGGGTCTGGTGGGATGTTGCATGACTCAGAAGAGTGAAACCATCTATCCTCTCTAATGAACACTTCCCTGTATGTCCTGGATACCTTTGTTTGTTGCAAAGTAAACAAAGAGAAGTGATTAATATCCAGTACCTTCCTCAGACAGGATACATTAACTTACAATCATAAACCACAATTTAATAAACCCACCACAAACAAAAGGAATTTAACTTGCAAAGTTATTATTAGTGTGTTAAAGCACACTATTATTAGATAATTGATGATAATTGATAAGCACAAAACAACAATATTAAAGTAGTATCTGCAAGCCACATACTAAGTATCACAATGTAAACTGTGTTGCAAATGCACTCTTAGAAAAAAAATGGTTTTATCTAGAACCCTTAAGGATTCTTCGGCTTGTCCCTCTGGTGGAAGATTTAAAGGTTTTATGTAGAACCCTACAACACCCTATCAGAGAGGGATCCAAGTAGCAATTAGGATGCTAGGAATACTTGAAGACCCTTTTTTTGTAAGAGTGTACAAATAATAAACATCTAATCAAACTTAATTTATAAAACAATACTTGATCACTTTGATTTTTTTTTTTGCAGATAGCTGATTCTACAACTTGCCACGCTTTGCTTACATTTTATTACCGTTGCTGCTTTTTGATGCATCTTTTTGCTTCTGTAATGTTTTATAGCTCAGTTGGTCATAAAAAGCTCAAAAATGTCTATTCATCAACTCGAAACTGGAGCAACAAATCCACTGATCCATAGCAATGCACATGTACAACACTGATGTTATTTTTTGTCTAATAATTAAACACATTATTAAATTGAAACCCGTAGACATGCGCACATTATCCATTGTTACAACAGCTAAAATTAAGAAAGGTTTCTGTAGTGCATTTAAGCAAATTCAACACACAGGATTTAGGACTAAAGAGATGTGTTAGTAGATTCAAATGAGATCAGTAGTACAGACTGGAGTTGTGGAGTCACCCTGTGCCATCTGTGCCAGTCACCATGTGTCAATTAGAATTATATCTGAATGGAGACATAGAAAGTGAGAGGGAGCGGTTCTTGTCTGAGCCGTAATTAGCCTGTTGTTAAATTTGAGAAGAAAGTGTGAAACGTCCATGTTTTGTTGTGCAAATAACCCAGAGTCCTATAAATTTCAGCCTAGAGCCTCCATAAATAGTGCGAGGAAAACAGCAGTGCTCTGTAACCCTGCTCTTCTGCTCATTCTGTCCCTCCCTCCACCTGCTGACACAGGTTATTAATGTGCCTCATTTAGCGTAATCCTGCCTTCCTGCCCTCAGTCTCACACACACACACACACACACACGCACGCACGCGCCCACACACACCCACACACACACACACAAGCTCCTGCAGCAAGGTGGGGACATCCAGGCACTCATTAGCAGAACATCCATGCAAACACACACACAAACCAAAAAAATCTGAATCAAGCATCTAAGCACAACTTTAAAAGTGTTAAAAACTCACAAAGCTTTACTTGGGAATACTTCTACAGGCACAGAGATACTAAAAAGTACATACTAAAAATTGTCTGTTTATATCTGACATTATCTGTCTCTTTCCCATCGTCTGTCTTCTGTCTCTCTCTTTCAGTCCTGTTGCCAGTGGCTGCAGCCTATCCCCAAGCGCTGTCTGCTCCTGCTCTTCGTCCTGTTCCAGCCTCTCCATCTGTTCCACTGTGAAACAGTGCATCTGTCATACACACACACACACACACACACGCACACGCACACGCACACACACACACACGCACATACCTGCACACACTGCTACTCACCATTGCACAGGCACAGAAGCTTAAGGCCAAAATAGGACATTAGTCACCAACTGGAAATTGTTCAGTTAAGTGTCTGTTAAGACATGCTCTGTTTCTTTGATTACAGAGATGATACAAAATCTCCCCCCTTCCATACTGCAATAGAGCCTTCCATTACATTCTCTTTGTCTCTCTTTTTCTCTGTCTCTCCCTCCTCCCCTCCTCTCAGCGTGCAGTTTTGTTTGTTTACCACAGCCCAGGCCTCAAAGCGCCTGAACGGCATAAGAAATCTCTCGCTTCCATTCTCTCTAGATCATTGAACCTCATGCCCGCTTCCACTCCCATGCTTGCCTTTACCCTAATGCCCGTGCTAGCCCACAGCAATTTGCCTGTTCACCCTGGCCCCAGCCTATTAGGGTTCCCTCAGGGTGGAAAGGAGGGGATCAGCTAATTAAAGCAGGTGGTAGGTGTCTGAGTGAAGGAGTCGGGTTCAGGATTAGTCGAGCGCTAGGTTTGGCAAACAGGGGGGTGCTGCCACGTCCGTCGGCCAGAGCCGTGGTGCCATCTGTTGAATGGACTCTCTGAGGGAGCAACTCAGCAGGGTGTGACGGAGTCAAAACTGTGCACCTGCAGAGCTCCTCACACACACATGATGAGAGAGCTGCACAGGTGCACTCCTGAGCCTACTCCACTCTGTTGTGCTGCTAATGGGCATAGCTGCTCCCGGCTAGACTAAAACTGAGCTGGTGGAGGGGACAGACATATTACCAAGGTTGTATTAACAGAAATAAACTGAATTAAATTATACTCCTTTGCAGATCAGTGGCAGCATTGGTGTTTATGTGCTTTTGATTCAATACCTGCCACTTTTATTTAAAAAATCCTGTAAAAGCATTTCTAAGAGGAATCCCAAAAGATTGGTTTGAAAGTTTGTGTATGTGTTTGCATGTGATGTTCTGTGAGTATGGCAGTCAGTGTGAACAGTTATTGATAGTTATAAGAAGTAACATTTACATTTACATTTAGCCTTATCCAGAGCGACTTCTGAACGTGCAAACAGCTGAAAGCACTAGTGTAGTCAGTAACAAAACGGACACTTCAAACCTAAGTGCATAAACAATAAATATCCGTTTGCCAGGACAATCTCACCGTGTCAGCTTCCAAACGTTACTACCTCTAATCCGCACTTTTTCCTATTATAAATATATTCCGTTTACTCCGTGTATTTGCTTAAGGAGTGTTTTTTTCGAGACAGCAAACCGATACAACCAAGCAGGCCGCGGATAAAGACAAACTTCCAATGGATTTACCTGGAATCCTTTAGAAAAATACAATCAACCAGCAAAGCGATAAAAACGTAAGTAGCGTTTTTAAACATGTTAACATGGCCAACTCTGACCTTATTAAGTGTGTTGAGTGCAGGATGTTTAGCTATTTTTCCTCCATCATTAGCAGTAGTTTTACCTGCAATAAGTGTAGAATGGTAGCCTGTCTAACGGAGAAGATATTAGTGTTAGAGGTGCGCATCCAGACTCTAGAAAGGGTTATAGATATTGAGCATTTAGAAGTACTTTGTTCTGGATGCCTTAGGCGAAGTCAGCCAGCCCTCAACTCCAGCATCAGAGCCCTCACAGCAGGGCGAATGGGTGACGTCTCAGTGGAATAGTCGAAGAGCCAAAGCTAATGCTAACCAGATGTTCCTTGTGCCCACCCTACCAAAATGAAGGGAAAAATCAAATTTTGTTTAGTTCGTTTCATTTTTTCCCCCACTGTATTTCGGCTCAGCCAATCATAAAAATCTTGTCAAAAAAAAACTACTTTTTACTAAATTATGATTGGTTAGTTTGGAGGTATAAAAGTCAAGGACAGCAGCGAGAGGGACAAAGTTTGTCATATATGAACAGTTTACGTAGTGTCTTGTCATACCAGTGGCTAGCTAACTAAATTGTGAGTCTTTGAGTGACTCAAGGAAAAAAGTTGTTTTGCAAAAGGTGTATAGTATTTGAAATGCAATGGTCTGCAAAAAATAAGATTAAAAAAAAAAAAATGCAAAAGTCATAAAAAACAATGCAAGATAGTTCACAATGAAAATGATAAAGATGTCTTTATAAAATATTGGTATTTGCAATGCAATAGGTTCTGCAAATAATAGGATAAAGAGATGTTCGTATAGAATCAAAAAAGCAAAAATTATTGGTTAGATGGTTAGATAAAGGTTAAATGAACAGATTAAGTTAAAAAAAATCTATCAAAAATCAATTTCCATGGATTCTTTATGGTGCCTCTTGTGCAGATAAGTCTTTCAATCTTTCAATAAATGAATTATTTAAATAAATCTTTCAATCAGCTGATGCATTGGGAGCAAATGCCACACTTTCAGTATTTTTCCTGTCAATTATTAAGGAGACAAACCAAGGACAAGCAACAATACAGACAAACCATACAAAGATCAATGAAATTGTACTCAAAGTTTCTCTTACATTGCACCAAATTAAAAACTGCTAAAATGTAAAAAATTTATTATCTATTATTAATTATATTAATCATTATTAATTATGTGGGGTGGGGGTGGGGGTGCCCCTCCAAAATGTCTCATAGCCCTCCCCTACCAAAGTGGGCTAGAACAGGGCCTATGTTGAAGCTTGTGTGAAGCACAGCAGATTGGCTAGATAAAGCTCTTGGGCACGGAGCTTTAATTTTCAGGAGATATCTAGCATTTTGTTAAAAACGGACGTGGCAGATATTGTGTTTTGCAGAGAAACTCATCTGTAATGCGATCAGCCATAATTAGTACATATAAGTCGTGACCAATGAAAATTCAGCACCGTTGATAAAAACATAAAGTAAAAAATTTGTCACGTTTTGGAAACAAGCGGGACTAGACCAAACAAAATAGCATGAATATTGTATTTTTACAGTTGTATTTTTCACATTTTTACAATTGCGTAGCTCTGTGCTAGGTTACCATTAGAGTTAAAATGTTTGAGTCTTTTCAGTGACTCGAGTCATTTGAGCGAATCTTGGTCATGACCAAAAGGATTCACTGACTCAATGGACACTGAAGTAGGTTTGCCATATATGCAATTGCAAATATGATTTACACAGTTCACGGTTGTTTAAAAAACACTGACAGATCCCGTGTAAAATCTATGTTTGATAATCATGAAGTCGGTTATGGATATGTATGGAAATGCAGCGATTTTGGTTTGCATTTCAATTGGTTTTTTTTACAAAGAATGTTATGGAAATGCGTAGGCCTGATTTATGTATAACAGCTTGCTTTTACCATTTGTTATCATATTTCATTCAATATTGTAAAACATGAAACAAATAAACCTTTATCAGTTCTCAGAGTTCTTGGATCATCTCCTTCAGCCTGGTTTTGCTCAGTGTGTGATCAAATAGGGTAATTTAGTTCATGAACGTGAATCTACGTTCTGGTTCAGTAATTCCTTCGTTCAGTCCCAGAAATACGTCAGAATTGGGTGTAACCAATTGTCTGCAAAGGAAATATATCTAGTTACCACCTGTACCATTGGTCACAAAAATACAGAGAATATACAACGCTGCGATCTTATGCCTTATTGTTGCGCATGGGCCATGATCATGAAAATAGGGCCTTTAGTTTTGGCTTATTTGAGGCTGCATAAAGTCAGACGAAGTCTAACTAAAACATCACTAAAACCTGTCAGGCTTCTGATAAGGCGGATGCAAGTGCGGGCTCCAGGCCAGGAGGCACTACAGTATACTGTAGATTTCTCACTGCTTTCTTCAGTCCAATATATTGTAGATAGACAGGTAATTGGTACCCCCCACCCCTTTTCTCTGCTTCTCTGTCCAGGTGTTTGCTCAGCCAGCCAATGTGGTCATCACTAAAATGGACGTGAGTAACTTGGCAATGGTGATGGCTCCCAACTGCCTGCGCTGTCTGTCCGATGACCCGCGCATCATCTTCGAGAACACCCGCAAAGAGATGAGCTTTATCCGGGTTCTCATTCAGCACCTCGATACTAGCTTCATGGACGGAGTTCTATAGCCCACCTCATTCACACACCCACTCACACACATTCATACACAGACGCACACATACTCCAAATGCACATCTATATACTTTATGACATGCCCACATATACATAAAGATTACACAAAATTCGAAACATAATTTATGGACAAGCAAAACACAGTCTCTATAGTCATCAGTAGAACAGTAGGCATGAACCTTAATTTAGTACACTGACACACACTCACAAAAGCACAAATATAATCTGTCTTACATAGAAATGCATACAGACACAGCTGGAGGACTGCACCCACATTCCTTTTTAGCCCTTTTATGATTTCTGAATGTGTTTGAATGGAGCTGTAAAGGTATAGCACTGTCTCTGTGTGTTTGTTGTGTGGAAATGTGTGCAAGTCTGTTACAGTTTTTAACTTGACTGACCTATATAACCGTCTACTTGATTTTATATGATTAATTTATTTTTTTATTTATTTTAACAAGTGTTTATAACAACTGCCTTTTGAAACAAATTGTCAGGCTCATGTCCAGTGTGTGTGTGTATGTGTGTGGGCGCATGTGTGTGTGTGTGTGTGTGCGCACATACATTGATTGTGTTTTTGTGAGTGTGTGACTGTATGCACATGTGTATGTACAATATGTTCTACTTAATTGTTTTTTTTTTTTATTGAAAATGTCTTTTTTTAAATTGTTTTAACATACCATTTTGTACAACACACTGGATGGCTATGAAGGAATGCCACCTATACAAACCTCCACACACATGAACATAACAATCACATATACTCATAGGTCCCAAAACACACACACACACACACACACACACACAGCACTGATTAGGCCCGGTGCTTGTAATGATGTAACACACTGCCTTGCACAGCGTTCTCACTTCCCCTCAGGAGGAGCAAAGGAAAGAGAATGAAATTGACAGAAGGAGAGAGAGAAAGATGGAAGAAGAGGCAGAGGAATCAAGGCAGACAAAACAAAAAAGTTTGGCTTCTCTCTTCTGCCCATTGAATGTCATAGATACCATGTTCACCTTCATCTAGATCATATTAAATATATAAAAAAGAAAAAATTTATAAAAATCCATAATGAAGTAAACAAAATAGAGGAATACTGAAAATGACAAACACTTAGGTTTGGTTCTCAGTTTAGTAAATCAAAACTCAGCCATTAGCAGAAGCCCACAAAGAATAAAAGAATATGGATTAAAATAAAGAAGACAATTCTAAGCTGTGTCTAATTGAGAATTATTAGAGACTGAGAGCTGAGAAAAAGGTAAAACACTCCTGAGCAGATCACTATGACCAGCATCCTAAGAGCAGCCCACGAACAACACACAAACTCACACACGTTCCAACCCACAGACATGAGTGCATGCACGCACAGACTGTGAACATACACACAGCTCACCTGGCACACAGGCAGGATTGGTAAGAAATTTAGATTACTGCTTGGACACAAGTCTGCTCATGGATCTGTCTCAGATTATTATCAATGGTTTTATTGTTAATGTAATCAGGCTGATAAAAAAAAACCCTCTCCCTCCTTTTGGCCTGAGATCTAATGGTGACTCTGTAAGGTAGGGTAACTTCTGTCTGAACGTTGTTTAATAAACAATTCAAAGACATTGGATGTTGTTATCAATCCTTAACCTGCTTATAAACACACACACACAGGGGGACATAATTAAAACACACAATCGTATATCAGTCTTATTAACATTTAAAAGAATATTTGATATAACATGAACGTAATAGAACTTGTTACTATTTTGTTGTTACTTGAACGTAACGTGTTAGGGATTATTATAACAGTATCGCACATTAGTTCAAGTTCAAGTAGGTTTTTATTATCATTTCTCCATATACCTCGTATACATTTAAATGAAATGTGGTTTCTACAGGACCATGGTGCAACTCGCAACAATACAGCAGCACACTATACAGGATTACATAAAGTGCAAAAACACGACAGTGAGGACGAGTGTGAATATACACTATACAATAAATACACAGAACAATAAATACGCAGGGCAATAAATATGCAGGGCAATAAATACGCAGAACAATAAATACACAGGGCAATGCACGCTAAACAGGACAACAGAACGTTATTAAATGGGGTAGTCTGTAAAATG
>JAOUQW010000023.1:3552714-3567971 GCA_028565825.1 Olivaichthys viedmensis
CGTTCTTTATTCAGCACATTCTGTATCTGTGATGAAGTTGCTGTTCTCTCTCTCACTGAACAAAGCTTTATGTATTGATCTTCTGATGGTGTGCTCGCTTTTGGTCTGTGTCTGATCGTGCTTTGGATACGACTGATCCAGTTTCGGCAAAGCATTTTAGAGTGCCATACAGTGGCAGTGACAAAAATCCCAGATTTTCAATGTGGTCTCAGACTTTTGGACCCCACTGTATATGTATATATGGCTGCATGGTAACATGTTCTTCATTTCTTCATAATACAATAGTATTGCATTATTACTGAACATATTCTTTCTCTTCTTTCTCTGTCATGAAAGATATTAATGAGTGTAAGCAGGGTGACCAAGGACCATGTGGTTACCACAGCAACTGTACCAACACCCCAGGCTCCTTCGTGTGTAGCTGTCTTCGTGGTTATCTGATGAGTTCCGGCGGTTGTCAGGGTGATGTTTTCCGTAATACTGTCTTCTATGGAAAAGTGTCACTCTTAAACCCACAAAGACAACGTTTTGGGAATCTTTTATTTTTGGGCTGTTCAGATTGCTGGAGACAGGTCATTTTCACACACATTGTAGTAAACTAGTAGCAGAAAGGAAAACATTTAAACGTTTCAGCAGATTTCATAGACTGTCATCCATCAGTTAATTTGTGACTAACTATTGGGTTCTTTGATTATTTTTGAAAATGTTATGATTAATTTGATGGATAATGTAGTGTTATGACTGGACAA
Organism: Olivaichthys viedmensis; assembly: GCA_028565825.1. Classification (NCBI taxonomy): domain Eukaryota; kingdom Metazoa; phylum Chordata; class Actinopteri; order Siluriformes; family Diplomystidae; genus Olivaichthys; species Olivaichthys viedmensis. Next base: position 3,553,464 of record JAOUQW010000023.1, read on the forward strand.
TGAAAATGTTCATATAATGCTTAATGCCATGTGATTACTGCACAATTACACAGTAGCTAAAGCACCGTAAGCGAATTGTCAATACTTTCTTTAATAACATTGTGTGTGTGTGTGTGTGTGTGTGTGTGTGTGTGTTGTAGATATAGACGAGTGTGCATTAGCTGCAGTAACTGGTCTACAGGCATGTGGGAGAAGGGCGGAGTGTAAGAACAGCCCTGGTTCCTTCCACTGCCACTGTCCTACTGGATTTGTCCTGGCACTTGACGGACACAACTGTGTTGGTGAGTTCTTTCCTGTGTGAAATTGAAATTGAATGTATTTTCACTTGCATCGAATTATTAGCTTTTGTTGTGTTATATAGTCTCATACAAATCTATCCTTCTTTCATGCAGATGTTGATGAGTGTAGTTATGAAGAGAGCTGTAGGAGGGAGCTTGGGAATGTCTGTGTGAACACAGAGGGCAGTTACAAATGTGTGTGTCAGCCTGGCTTCAGAGAAGACAAGGCAGCCTGCATTGGTGAGTGGGTGAATGAGTGGGTGAGTGAGTGGGTGAGTGGGTGAGTGGGTGAGTGAGTGGGTGAGTGGGTGAGTGGGTGAGTGAGTGAGTGTTCATGTATGCTTGTGTACTTCCGAATATGTAAGAGAGAGATGGTATCACTTTCTTTCCCTGTCTCCCTTCTCTTACTCTATGCACACAGTTAAGTCTGTTCTTTATACAGTAAGCTTTAAATCAGGGGTGTCAAAGTCCGATCCCAAAGAGCCACTGTAGTGCAGAGTACTGTACTTCCTGCACTAACACACGCAATTCAACCCACGAAGGGATGGTTAAATAGCTGATAAACCAGGTGTGTAAAATAAAAAATAAATAAAATGCTAAAATTTTGCAGTGTTGTGTCCCTCCAGCACTCGAGACTTGTAGTCATGATTTAGATGTTATATTGTGGCATTTTTAACCTTTTCTGCCCCTGCCTGCTCTCCATAGTTATATACATTACGATACGATATGATCGCAGCTCCATTCACTTTGTCTGTCTTGTCACTCTTTGTCTCTCTCTCTCCCTGCCTTGCACTTTTTTTTACACACGCTTTTTTTCTTTTAGGCACTCTACTCTTTGTCGTGGCTTCTTCATTTGTAAATGTAGTATACTGCAGTATGATCACATCCCAGAAGACATTTAAAAAGTAAACTTATGACACTGCAGACATTGTGTCCATATATTAAAGATAATGTTCATGTATTTCTAATGATCATTGGGGTTTTGTGACTCACAGTAACTCTTTCTCTCTAGACGTGGATGAGTGTGTTGAGCTGGAAGGTGTGTGTACTAAGCAAGGGGAATGTGAGAACACACTCGGGAGCTACAAGTGTGTGTGTTCGCGTGGATATCGCGGCAATGGGACCCACTGCACAGGTAAGGTGTTCAGTTTGCTGTGTTTTTTTAAATATTTTTTTTATTCAACATCATCTCACAGTCCTAAGATATGGTTCCATACAGGTTACATACCTTTCTGATTATTATTTTTTTCATAACAAATAATACAAATAACCCAAAGTGCGCAAAAAAAATAGACAAACATTTTACACTGTATTTTCTTTGGATCATATTTTTTATTCTGCCACCACTGTGACTTAAAGATACGAATGATAACATATCAGTGTCTTATCTATGATGCACTGTCTGTGTAGATGTGAATGAGTGTTTATCAGGGCTTCACAATTGCAATGCAAATGCTCGCTGTGGAAATGTGATGGGCTCGTACTTCTGCCAATGCCACCAGGGCTACGGCGGAGATGGACATTCCTGCTATGGTCAGTCCCTGCTGTGTTTGAGTTTTAGCTAATCTCATGGGTGAACGTGATTTCTTCAATTAGGGCATGTTCCTGGATCAACATCCCTTTGTTGTTCCTGGAACAAATATTTTTTAACCAACCACTGCCTACTTTAACCACGTCTGAGCCGCATGAAATGGCTTCCAGACAGGAATGATATTGTATAGCATTTCAGTTCATAAAGTTAAGCAAAGTCTAATGCATTTTCAGAGAGCTAAAGAATTGTGATGTGATGTGATAGGATATAGGACAGGATAGGATAGGGTAGGGTAGGAGCTGTCCTGTCCTGTGCCTTGTCTGGCTTTAACACCTCACTGCATCATTACAATCTGTTATTTGACTTTCTTTCCCTGTCTTCCCTGCCTAGCTGAGTTAACATTAGCAAGCTGCACATACAAACTACTAAGAATGCTTGTTGCAGCTTAACGTAGTCAAAGTTCTCATATTTTTAACAAATAAAACTGTTTTATTTAACAAATAAAACACTGAAGACATCAGGTGGCGTAGATGCACATGGTGTAGATCATCAACGCAAAAAAGCACATATTAAGGCTTCCAAACAAACTCAAACTACATTTAGGCCCAGAGGTCTGAGTCCATTCAGAACTGTTTTTATGTAATCATTTATCAAAATCATTCAGGATGTTAATTTAATTCAATTGATCCTTGTATTATTCAAGAATACCTTATTTAAAACTTTGCGAAATCTCCAAATGAAGTATATCTGAATATCTATTTGCACATAATTTGCGTCAGTAAATAAGAACAAAAAATGTGTCTTGTGTTGTTGGTGGTGTTTGTTGCCATGGTGACAGATATAGACGAGTGCGCTATAAACAACGGCCTTTGCGAACATAATTGTGCCAACCTACCAGGAGGGTTCAGCTGCGTATGCAATGCGGGATACACGCTGGCAGACGACCTACACAACTGTACAGGTACACACACACATATTCATAGGTTGTACTGCATAAATTTGGGAAGAAATAGTTTTGCCCATTAGAGATACTGTATATAGTGGCCAAGTTACACCTTCATTCTCTCTGTTACGTTTTTCTTTCACATTATCACAAATTTTGCAGTGAGAGAACTATTCATGGTGGTTAGACTGCTGTCATTCACAGAGAAGAAAAAGTGTACATCTCAACCTCACCTGTCATGCCTGTCTGTTCTCCCGCTCACGATCCCTCTCTCTGCGCCTCTCTTTTTGCAGAGGTAGATGAGTGTGTGAGTGGCAATGCGACATGTGAGCAACTTTGCACCAACACACCAGGCTCCTTTCTCTGCTCCTGTCACCCAGGATATCAGTTGCACATCGACAAACACAGCTGTGTCGGTTAGTAGACACTGAAAAATGATTATCACCTTTGGATAAAAATACACCCCCAAACAAAGGAGATCTCGCTCCAGATCTAGATCTGAGTATACGAATAGAGAAGAAAGTAAGAAAAGAGTAAGAATTGAGTGCAAAAGCTTACATAGTCTAACCGTGAAATGATGAACGCAACAAAACAATTAAATGCGATTTAAATCTACAGTGCGTAGGATTTTTTGGTTAAAAATGAAAAAAAAGAAGCTGAAAAAAAGAAACATGAGCTGCTGTGAGTTTCCCTGGAAATCCTGTAATAGTGACTCGCAGATAATTCACAGTCAGCTGATTTATCCTCATTGAGGAATTTGTTCATTACCCAGTTGTGAAGTTGTTTAGCTGGAGAACCCATGATAGCCTGCTAGTGACTAACGGGAGGTGTTGGTGAGTTTCTCCGTATTTTTGTGAGAGCGAGTGATTCGAGCCATCAGTGTGTATATTTTTCACTGATCTGTGTCTTTATTCTCTAGTCCGGGTTTAGCTAGCGTGCTAATGCTATCCGGCACAATAAAGTTTTTTTTTTTACTTCTGTAATACTGAGCCAACGATGATAACGGCGCAGAAAAATATTATACATTCAGAGTCATGCATACTTAGACCGCGTCCCAAACTGCATTCTACTGTACTAAATATAAATAGTATGTCAGTACACCATTGGTGTCATTACTATTTAGGTATACTACTTAGTGCGCATTATACGGTTTGGGACACAGCTTTGAATTCTCTCTGAATGTGTATCGACTTGGCACTTGCAGCTGTGAGATTAATCCACGCAGTTGGAGAAGGGCGCAGCACAACCCACGTTACAAAATGTTCTTCCGCAAGTAGCCTGCAATAGCGTTTTTTTGAAACCGGAGAGGGCAAAATTAGTGCTTACATCCTGTAGCTTTAAATTAACATGAAATTAGATAAGTAGATAAACTGTAAAATTGTTTTGTTTCGGGGGGGGTTTCACCCAGAAAACAAGGCTGGTTGCAAACTTTTGCACTCAATTGTATACAATATTGTGGAGGCTGTCTCATAGCAGCTTTTTGTCCTTGTGTGTGGTGGATATTTTTGGCTCTTAGGGATCAGCACACAGATGGTTGCATTCATAGATTGTGTTTTCTAACAAATTGTTGACAGGTGTGTATGTGTGTGTGTGCTGTGTTTTACTATGTTTTGGGGGGCAGAATATCTTTACAATCTTTACAATACTTGGGGAAATTTTTTTATTGTGTGTGTGTGTGTGTGTGTGATTCAGACATAGATGAATGTAAACTGCAGAATGGGGGCTGTTCTCATGGCTGCACAAACACACCAGGAGGACACATATGCCACTGCCCTCCTCCACTGGTGCTGGACCACCTCAACACCACCTGCGTCAGTATGTTACATCTGTGTGTGTGGTTATAATTACAATGTTTATAACCAGTTAGACACAATTGAACAATCATAGAGTTAACACTCTGAGGACCCTATTTTTGTGATCATGGAGCTAGCGCAAGATCGTAGAGTTACATATTCTTGATATTTTCGTGACTATTGGTGCAGGCTGTAACCTGCCAGTATGTTCGCAAAAATGTTTTTTTCACCCATTGAAAGTAAAACCTTAAAGCCTTTGTTTGTAGTCTGGTAAATACCGTTTTGCCATTGCGTCTACGCAAAGAGGGGGTAAGGCAGTAACGCAAGTGCAATTTTTGACCAAAACAAGTTTTGAGTATCTTACCCCCTGCTGCACCTCTTCACCCACGTCAGCGCAGGCAACAAAAATTGCTCAGGGGAGACATGATGGCTACTGAGACAGCATGCTTGTAAAGAGAGATTTCCAAACTCTTTTTTTTTTTTTTTTATAAGTGAAGGAACCATTTTGCGGATATGTCCGAGGACCTACTAAGTAGCATCGTCGTGAGAGAATACCGAGTCGTGTATTCTCTGCATTACCAAAGCTCTTGTTACTGCCACTTTCTGGCCTCAGGTACTATAGGCTCAGCTGCTGGAACATGACACTCAGCCTTCTCTGCTGTGCAGTCTGTAGTTCTGAGGTCACTTCTGCCCCAAGTTCAGAACCAAGTACAATCCCCAAATGACCAGGATGCATTCAGTGAAATTAAACCTGAATTTTTCAGAACTGCACTTTCCAAATGTACTCGGTGCGATAGACACGACTTGTATTCCTTGTATTCGAAACAGTAAGCACACAGAAAACGTTCAGGTTGTGTGCGATTCAGAAACCCTAATAACCAATAAAATGGCAAGGCACCCCAGATCCGCTCGAGCGTGCACAAAACGGGGGTTTATCCTGCGCTAGCCTTATGTGTGCCTGTGTTGATTTGCATGCACGTTCTCTATAAAATTATAGGATAATAAATACTCAAATGCATTCAAAATCTGAGTTTATTCAAGCGCCTGTCTAGTTTTTGCCACAAAAAGAAATTGTTATGCTTCTGTTATTAAATGGGTGCTGTTAAGTAAAGCAAATGAATATTCATTTTTACAAGATTAAGCATAATGTGTCTGCATGTGTGTGTGCCTCTGAGTGTACGTACGTATTCTCTTTTTGGTAGACATCACTTCATGTGCCTTGCGGAATGGCGGCTGTGATCATGTATGTTCTCTGGGAGCTGAGGGGCGTGTTCAGTGCAGCTGCAGACATGGTTGGGAGCTGGCCATGGACCAAAGAACGTGCCTCGGTAATACCAAACAACACACACACACACCTGGACACATACCCTGGCCTTACACACCTCAACTAATGAATGGCTTGGTAATTAGCTGATGACTTGAGTCTGGCTTTAACACACGGCCATGCTGTCTTTCACTCTTTCTCTTATTCCCTCTGTAGATGTGGATGAGTGTATGAGGTTTAATGGGGGTTGTGAGCAAGTGTGTGTGAATCACGCAGGCAGTTTTAACTGCACCTGCAAGCCTGGGTTTGAACCTCGCACAGATGATCCTACAAAATGCCAACGTGAGTCTCAAGCCAATAGTAATCTACAGTGTTCTCTTTTAGTGTTTTTGAAGCCCAAGCTCTCTCTCTCTCTCTCTTTGTTTCACTGTCTGCATATCTCAGCGGTGTGTGAACCTACCTGCCAGAATTACGGTGTGTGTGTCGCTCCTAACACCTGTGACTGTCCTGCCGGCTACCCAGGCTCTGGATGCTCAGGTACAGTGAGCAAGAGAGAGGATGTGTGTGTTATTCAAAATTATTCCCATTGGTGTAGGTCATTTTGAAATTAAAATGTTCTTAGATGTGTGTGTATGTGTGCGCAAGTTTTGAATCATTTGTGAAGACCAAATGTCCCATAATGATAGGAATACAGGAGATTGTAAGGATATTTGGCTGGTGCTCACAAAATAAATAGTTTTTTTTTTTTTTTTACAAAAATGCAGCTTTTATTTAAAAAACTAAAAGAGCCAAAAGATTTCCTTTTGGTTACTGAGGTAAAGGTTAGGGTTTGGTGTAGGCGTAGCCTTATTTAGCTACAGTAATACAGAAGTCAATAGAAGGTTCTTACAAAAATTGGAAAAAAAAACAGTGTGTGTGTGTGTGTGTTACAGCTATGTGCTCACCACCCTGTGCTCATGGAGGGACCTGTATGCGCTGGAACACTTGTCTCTGTCCCTCTGGCTGGACTGGAGAGGGTTGCCACACAGGTAGGTTATTCCCCCTCCTCCCCACATACACACTCACATCCTTTAACCAGTCTCTAAGTGGGCATTTTTTTTCTCAGCTGTGTGTGAGCTGCCATGTGGGAACGGTGGTCGGTGTGTAGCTCCAAACACCTGCCAGTGTCCTTCTGATTATACTGGCCAGCAGTGTCTCACTCGTAAGTATATGCGTTTGTTTTTATGCAGGTTTATGTGCACATTGTTTGTGGTTGTGTCAATGACTGTATATACGGTGGAGATCATGGCTCCACTGATACCCATTGTGCAGCCAAAAGTTAGGCTAGTGGAAAATCGCCATCTTGTTTGTGTCTGCGCAGTGGAGACGGGAGGTGGGGAAATGTGTCCCTCATGCCTGCGCTTACTTGTTATGGACACGCCCTCTCTTAATGCCGGATACAAATCATTGAAATTGAACCTCTTATAGAGGTTCATTATGATTCTAACAGCATGAAATTCTACTCTACAGTAGTCGCAATACTGTGAGATAGACGGCAGATAACTTTTGCGACGATAATAACTGAAATACCCCGTTCAGTCAAACTGCAGGTAAAACATCTGCTGAAATTATTAACCAGAAATTTTACATAAATGCCGATTAATAAGTATTAATGGCGATGACGGGTGATGGATAAGTGGTCTGTGGTCCTCTGGTCGGTGCTTAAAGCAGATGTGTAGCAGTGCCTGTTGCAAGACAGTCAGTTCTAGTTGTTAATTAATAAACCTGCAAAGGGCAGTCATCTAATTAGGAGAAATATTAACACAAACTTAACTTCTATGACTGCCAGAACGTAACTGATTAATGTGGGCGGGGTTAACATTTTACTGCAGCCAGCCACTAGAGGGCGACAGAGACATTTTCAATCCCTCTTATGTTGTCCACTCGCAGCATTTACACATTGTATGATCTTGAGAGACTGTTGGTTGTAAATAGTTTGTATTCTGATATTTTTATTACTCTAAATCTGAATGTGTGCGTTTAGCTCTCTGCACTCCTCTTTGTCTGAATGGTGGGAGGTGTGTGGATGTCAACACCTGCAGCTGTGCTGGAGCCTGGCAGGGAGCTCGCTGTCAGATAGGTATACACACGCACACACAAAACTGACTCAGAGAGGTCTATTTACGTATATCACCTACTGCATGTACCTACTTCCAAGTATATATATATATATTTTCTAGAACCAGTGATGTGTGTGAAGCCATGTAAGAATGGCGGCGAGTGTGTGGGACTCAACAGGTGTCAGTGCATCAGTGGCTTCACAGGGGACCTCTGTGAAACAGGTCTGTGTGTGTTTTCACATGTGTAATGCTTAGTTTTAGCCCCCAAATGATCTTGATCTTGACTCAAGTTTGACAAATCCTGACTGCAAAACTTTCAGTACTATTACTCTCATTTTGATTTCACATATGCTGATGTGTATGGAAACCACGTCTTCAGGTCTGACATGGTCTCATTGTGCATGTGTGGGTGGATATGTTTAGCTGTTACTACGCCGTGTGTGCCGCCTTGTCACCATGGTGCCACCTGCGGCCCTCACAATACTTGCAGCTGCCCAGCAGGGACCAGCGGCCTACGGTGTGAGAAACTGTAAGTACTGTTGACACTCAATTAACCCTTATGTTCTGTTCACTCCTTGACAATGAATGCCCCATTGACTCAGGTTAACTCCTTTTCATTTTATAAAAATACAATTGTAACATGTATGTGTATTATTTTAAAATACACAATATATATTAGCTTTATTTTAACGATTAGCAATATAAACATAATTTATAGAAATAGATCCACAAAACCCCTTCACATGTACAGGGATCTTCCCGTTGGCAGGTATGTGTACACAGGTGGGAGTGTAAATAAAACAGATGCCGTATTACAGGGACAAAAATGACCTATTGTTTTATAATTGCAAAGACCAGACACTTTTATCTGACTTTGTTTCTATCCGGTTAAAATGACCTGAACATAATCTCTGTAATATACACTACAAGCCAAAAGTTTGGAAGCGGCACTAACTTTATTGCTTCCAAACTGTTGGAAAAGGATAATAAAGGGTAGTATATGGAGTAAATGTCTTCAGCAATAGGGATTTATATATATATTTTTCTTATCAAAATATTCTCCTTTAGCCTTAATGACAGTCTGAGGATGCATCTATTCTTGAAGTTTTAGCAGCTATGTTTCTGGTATTACATTCCAATCGTTTAGAGGTTCTTTAAGTCTGTGATTGGTGGGACATGTTTTTTTGTTCCACTCAAGGCCAAGTTCATCCCATAGGACCTCGAATGAAGAGATCCGGCGAATGTGTGGGCTAGACCTTTTTCCGTATTACACCTTGACCAAATGTCAATAAACGTGTTGTGTTGGTTGTTGACAAATTGACTTAATTGTAAAATATATTTTAAATTTGGTTGCTTGCTTCTAATCTTTTGGTCCGTGGTGTAAATATGATTTATAAAATAGATTTCTTCAGGGAGGCTTGAAAGCGGCATATCGTGTTGTAAAGAAACTTATTGTAGTATACCTTTCATTAAAATAAAAAAGTACATTGTGATTGTATTATATTCTGTGAAAATCTCAGTTCATAATCCTTATTTATCTAGAATGCTGACTAATGGGCTCTCCTTTCTCTTTCTGTCTCAGGACTTGTCCAGTGGTGACCACAGTAGTCAGCATGGCCCGAGCTGTGCGAAAGGGAGTTAAAGAGAGTTATGTAGATCGCTGTGGACCTTTGGGTGTGCAGCTCTGCACCAAGTACAGGTAATACACGTGCATCTATCTCACATGCATGCAGAAATGTGCATACAAAAATGCATACGCCTTCATGCTGTGTTTCTGTTTTTACAGGATAAACCAAGCACGTGTGTATCTGCAGGCATACAGAGTGGGCTACAAGATCCAGTGTCCCAGTAAAGCAGGAAAATGACCCACACAATCCAAACTATGTATACCCTCACCAACTTGCACACGAACACACACATTTTCATGTATTGTATTATATTTCCACACTTTTACTATATCTCTAAACACATTTTCAACACATGGTTGTACTAAGCATTACCTTTGGATGAACCTCAAAACAGTAAGTGCCTGTGTACGTGTGTGTGAGTGAAGACATTAGATTTAGACAAACTACGGCATAAGGAGTCAGATAAGTTGGGCATTGTGGTCTTTATAGCTGCTGTGCTTTTTGCATTACATGAAATAAGTTAGAAACATTTTGAACAGTTTCTAGTGGAATCATTCATTGTTCATCTGTGTAACAGACATTGTGATGTTGAATAGGATTGGGTTAAAGTATGCTTTTGTCTTTCTTAAAAGAATAACAAATCCAGATATAGACAAGAGGAATAAAAAGCTTTCTTACTTTCATCCACTGCTTTTGCTCTTACACGGCACTCTTACTCATTCTGGGTTTTTTTGTTATATAATATAGATCGTTCAAAAGGGAAATGAGCATCTCGGCCATGACATTCAACAAAAACAATAAAAGACAAACTTATGTTCAAACGTCAAATGCAAACAAAATTGGATTTTTATATTGTATCGTATATGCTGTACACTATAATAGCCTTGTATGTTGGTGTTAACTGAGCACAATTATTTTCATTTATTTTTCATTTGTTAATTTGTTAATCTTAAAAGCATTATACAATTTATAAAAGACTTTCTAAACCTTTGTTACACTGTGGCATTAATAATTCTGTAACTAAAGAGGTTAATTTGTTGAGAAAGGAATATAGTGTGTTATGTGGTTTTTGGTTTGGGTGGAGTGGTTTCCAGATTGGTCAGTTTTAAACTACAAGGATTCATGTATAAATAAAAATACATTGGTTCCAAAATGCTTTGTCAGATTTATTCAAAGACGTTTCCAATAAAAACGATTTAATGATGCATAGGTTAAAAGTAGATTAAAGAAAAGTTTAAGAAATTAGAAAATCAAAATAACAGCTAATTCAGTTAAACATTTCTCGATCTGGGGGAGAAAAACAGTGAGGCCAGCCATTTCACTTCTTTCTCTGTCAGCTCAAAAAAATACAAAACACCTCTGCAGTCACAGAGGGAGCCAGTTCAATTTGTCAGCAAGGCATCATATTCTCAAAACCCTGACCCTGCCAAGCCCATCAAGATAATTCAGCCTGTGAAAAAAGCACTAAAAACTAGAGCTTAATTAGAGTTTAAAAAGTTGTCTGACATCTAATACCACCCCAATGTTTGTACAATGTGCAGTATGCATTCATTATAAACATAAACACTGTCATTTTCATTGTCAAATATGGTACAAATGTGAAGGAATCTTTAACATGTGCTGTTAAGGTAGAAATGCATACAATTAACACAAATAAATTGTATTTGGCCTGTGTGGTATTCTCATCCCCTTGCTCGTATGTGGTCATTTGTCTGTGTAATCCCTGGTTTAAGATCACCTTTAGATTTCTTAACCCAATCCTGCACTCAGCTGTGACTGTAGTCACGTCTTACAACATTAAAGTCATTTTTTAAACAGAAGTGAGACATCCCCCCCCCCCCCGAGTTTATGTGAAGAAAGGACCTACTCCCGGTGGATACCAGATAGTGAAATCAAATCAAATAAATCACATAAGCAGAACAGACAGAAATATACCACAATGAAATTGTACTAGACCTCATATCAGATAGAATAAACTCTACCTTGCCATGCTGTGGTTTCCCCTCATAGAAATACATTCAGTAGAAATGCAAAGATACAGAATTTGAACTGAAGTGACAGACTTGCATGGCAGTAATAAGTAAAAAGAATCGGAAAATATTCTAGAAAATGATCTAGAATAAGATAGAATAGATAGAATACTCCTTTATTGTCACGTATACAAGTACAGTACAGTGAAATTTGATTCTTCGCATATCGGTAAGCTGGGGTCAGAGCGAAGGGGCCGCTATGATACAGCGCCCCTGGAGCAGGGAGGGTTAAGGGCCTTGCTCAAGGGCCCAACAGTGGCAGCTTGGAGGAGCTGAGGTTTGAACCCACGACCTTCTGATCAGTAGCCCAGTGCCCTAACCACTGAGCCACCACTGCCCCCATAAGGGAACCAGAAGTGAATTTATCGAACCCCCCCCATCCCATCCCACCCCACCTCATCCCACCTCATCCCATGATCAATCAAGCGTTAGACTGGAGACTGAGAGAAACCCGGTGGCACGTTTGGAGAGGGTGCTAATGTTCTCGATATTCTGACAATGAGACAACAGTTGATGTATTTCGTTTTGTATATTATTTGAAAATAAGGTCAGCAGAGAAGCTGCAGGAGAGCAGCAAAGCACGCCGGATAAAACGGGAATCAACTGTTACCAAACTGCAGAGAGAGGCTGGGTTCGCTGTGGTTCTCAGATGACATGGGCGTTGGGACGATCACGACGCAGCCTGCTTGCCTAACAATAAGATCGGAATAGATCATCTGCCGGCCTCTTATACATCTTATGCCATTTCAAATCACTGATCCACGCATAGTCACCTTATTTTCATTTCAAGCTTACAGAGCTCGGTAGTCCATGAAGCTGCATGGACCAGACGTGACTCCCAATCTGCCCGGAGCCTGCTGCTCTTGCTAATGCACGTTTTGGCGAGGGGCGGGATTCGCCTGGGTGTCTCTCTCTCCTCGCGTGCTGTGTCGGCTGGAACGAAGGAGGAGGAGGAGGAGGAGGAGGAGGGGGGTCGCCATCTCTTCCCGTGTCAATTCTCTTCGTTGTTTTTTTTACACCCCTACCCCCGCTCCACCGCTCCACCGCTCCCCGTCTCCAGCCGTCTCCAGCCCGTCTCCGGCTTCCCATCGGGAGCGCCGCGGAGCACTTCAATGGAGGACGATGTGGACCGGCGGCCCATCCGGAGAGCCCGGTCTAAGAGCGACACCCCCTACCTCACAGAGACCAGGCTCTCGTACACCCTCCACACAGGTAAGGACGTGTAGCAGACGCGTGCGTGCGGAGCTATGGCCGTGCGGATGTGTGCATTTATACGCGCGCGCGTGACAACCAGAGAGCCCTTCTAAAAAAGAAAAAAGAAAAAAGCCAATCTCCTCAACATTGTCATGTCACCGTGCACGACTTCATGTCGACGTCACGTCACCGTGCATGACGTCATGTCACCGTGCACGACTTCACGTCACCGTGCATGACGTCACGTCACCGTGCACGACTTCACGTCACCGTGCACGACGTCATGTCACCGTGCACGACTTCACGTCACCGTGCACGACGTCACGTCACCGACTTCACGTCACCGTGCACGACGTCATGTCACCGTGCACGACTTCACGTCACGTCACCGACTTCATGTCACCGTGCACGACTTCACGTCACCGTGCATGACGTCATGTCACCGTGCACGACTTCATGTCACCGTGCACGACTTCACCTCACCGTGCATGACGTCATGTCACCGACTTCACGTCACCGTGCACGACTTCACGTCACGTCACCGACGTCATGTCACCGTGCACGACTTCACGTCACCGTGCATGACGTCATGTCACCGTGCACGTCTTCACGTCACCGTGCACGTCTTCACGTCACCGACTTCACGTCACCGTGCACGACTTCACGTCACGTCACCGACGTCATGTCACCGTGCATGACGTCATGTCACCGTGCACGTCTTCACGTCACCGTGCACGACTTCACGTCACGTCACCGACTTCATGTCACCGTGCACGACTTCACGTCACGTCACCGACGTCATGTCACCGTGCACGACGTCACGTCACCGCAGTGTGTAGGAGAATTGTGGTGGGGATGACGGTGTGGTCTTTGCAGAAGCATCGCTTTATGTTGGCAGTCCTCCAACGGTGACCCCCGTCTCTTAACGTGACATCCGTGTCGTGACTCAGGAAAGTGTGCAGCGGGGAACACAGCCTAGCCGAACAGCATTGAGGACTCCGGCGAAGTTTCCTAAATGCCGAGCGCTTTATGGACGCGGTCGTCTTCCCCAGGATCCGGTTAAAGCCACTGCGCAATTTTAGTGAAGGGGAAATTTCGCACGGGGTAATAATCCCTGACGTGACTTAAGTCGCTCGGCTAATATCGCTTCCGCACTGTCTCCTAGCTCAGTGTAGCCAAAGCTGTATTCTGGCTGAAGAAATCGTATAGCACTTACGCACATGTCTGACAAAAACGATGGCCAAGCCGAGGCGCGTGCGCTCACTGGCGGTTACATCATTTAAAATCTCGGAAACCTGCCTGCGCGTAGCCAGGGGTTGCCATGGTGATGTCCAAGCCTTGGCTGCTGAGAAATGGGGAGATGTCTTTCTTTCTTTAGTTTTTTTTTTCTTTTCCCCCCCATTGATCAAATCCCTGGGGAAATTAGTTTCATACGTTTGGTTGTGTGTATAAAAGGAGAAACAAGCCTTTGGAAATGAGTCTGCAGGGAAAATTTGAGCCTGAGAGATTAAAGGAAGTTTGCCATGGCCTTTAATAAATGTAAGCCTCTGTATGAACCTTGTGGGATCACTTGCTTGTATTTAAACTTATGTCAGGCTCTAGCTTAGTTAGTTAGTTTAAGATTACACCCAGACACACGGATAAAAATACTAACAAACTGAGTAGGTGGGGGCACATCTTCAGAAGAACACAGGTTAGAGAACCTGTGTTCTTCTCAAGATGTGCCCCCACACAGGTTAGAGAACCTG
>JAOUQW010000023.1:3568071-3580578 GCA_028565825.1 Olivaichthys viedmensis
TTACAGTATTTTATTTTACATATATTAGTCATCCATCTTAAGCTTAAGCGCATCTAACCTTGCAGTCTTTATCACTAGTTAAATTTGGCCATTGTGCTGGGTCATCAGATTACATTGTACTGAACTCACTAGTAGCGACTGTGACTTGCACAGGCAGGTCTTTATCAGGCAAGTTTGTTTGAATGATCTAAACATATAGTGCTAGCTACGTTAGCATTTTGCCCAGTAAAGGGGGATCTAAGGCTGGGGGGATAAGCATGGCTTAGTTGGGACCAGCTGTGAGACTCTGGGAAGATGACATTTTTCCTGATGTTTTCACTGAGGGGGACGTGTATTACGTAGGGACATAGTGCTGTGACTTTATTACCACTATATCGAAAATAGAATGATAGTTTGTTCCTTAGCTATAAAAATATATATATATATATACTGTAAACCATATGTTAACATTGGGGATGCTTTATTTATTAATAAAGCCAACATTAATTAACTTAATTCAGAGACAACAATCTCAGCTTGGTGTCTGTTGCCTGGGGGCCACATTTGACTGAATCAGTGCTTGCATTTTAGCTTCACCTTGGTTTCAAACACATTACCTTCAGTGGCATTCACAGAGCAGTCGCTATTTTCCCCAGTGCTGAGGAGAAATCCTTCATTCTTATGGTACGAAGGTGCACGACGAAACAATCAGCCAGTCTTCTCTTGGTTTCCCTAATGTACAGCTGATCTCCTACAGGAGAGACAATAAACAACTCCTGCGGTGATGCGCAAGAAGTGATGGATGATCTTTTAGGGCCTGTGATTTTAGTGGCTGTGTTAATAAATTTGCATGTCAAACATCTTGAACGGTTGCATACAAGAGTGCCATAATTTCTATTAGACAGATCATTTAATTAGCTCCTGATAAGCATGTCTTTGATGGTTTTGTCCGTCTGTAGGAGATACGTGGAGGTTCCTTAAAAAGGTAAGGGGTCTCGGAATAGTCCTGGAGGATTTTTAAGTGTAATTTCAGCCACTGTTTTATTGGTAGGATGATAAGTGAGCACCAAAAGAATTCTCTCTGACTTAGCAGTGGGTTGTTTGTTGGTCCGTTCTCTCAATAGTGGTAACACCAGCCATGGCATCAGCTATGACTTTCTTAGGAAATCTACATTTATAAAAATAATAGCACATATTTTAGTAGCTATGAGTATGGAATATAATTTTTGCAGTGTTTGGGATAGGAAGATTTGTACTGCAAGTAGGAATGAGAGTCTGTAGATTTATAATGAATGGTTTTGAAACCAGAACCTTCTGACTATTTTTAATCAATATTAAATAAGATCCTAATCAAACAACGGTCACAATAGCTGTGTTTCTGCTGTTTTGGGCTATTTTGATTTTCTTAATGCTTGGTTTTGAGGTTGATGTTGCACCATTTTGATTCTGCTGTTCTTCTCTGGCAAAGTATTATAACGTCTGCGAAGAAGACGCTTGAGCAGGAAGAATTTTAAAACCAAGAAAACGCTCTTTAGTCAGCAAAAACACCGTTACAGCACAACTTTAGCTTTCATGCTAACCTGCAGACTCACTGAACAACACTGAACTGAAAATGACCGCTGTCCAAACTAAGATAGCGGCGTGTGGAGGCTGACGCGTAACCTCAAACACACGTTCACTCTACACATTCTAGTCCCTTACGTTGCCGCAGGTTAAACAACCAATCCCGGTCCCCAGCATGCATAGGCGTCCCCTGGTACCAGGTGTCGTAAGCTCTTTTCCGGCGGCTGCTTGCATCCTGTTGTTGCTGCCTGGCAAGAGCGTGTACAGTCTCTATCCTAGCCCTTAAATCCCTCACATATTCCGTAAGCGTGTCAGCTCCAAGGTCCGCATCCGGCGATGCCCCATATGGCAGGTCCACAGGGGCCCGGAGCTCCTGCCTGAAGTTCTTGTTCTGGTCTTTCGGATCCCCAGCTGCTGGCAGACCTCGCTCATGACCTGGCCTCGAAGTTTCTCCCCTGGTCGCTGTGGAGCTCCTCTGGCACACCGAACCGGCAGAAGAACTCCTCCAGAAGCTTCTCCGCCGTGGTCATCGTGCTCTGGTCCGGTACCGTGTACACCTCGGGCCACTTCGTGAAATAATCCATAGCCACAAGGACGTAGCAGTTCCTGGCGACTGAAGAGGTGCATGGGAACGCTCAGCCGGTCCTTTCTTATCTATACAGAATCATTCATAAAGTTACACAAAAATTACAATCACTGTCACTCGATGCCCCTAGCTTTATATTTGGTGATTTTAATCACTGCAACTTAAAGCGCATGGGTAACTTTTATCAATATATTGCCTGCCCAGCACGCAAAAATAAGACACTTAATCTTTGCTATGGGTCTATTAAAGGTGCATACAAGTCATTGGCCAGGCCCCCAGTTGGGTTATCGGACCATAATACCATTTACCTAACCCCCATATATAAATCTCTGCTAAAAAAGGGGTAAAATCTCATCAAGGGAGATTAAGATGTGGTCAGAGGAGGTCATACTGGAACTGCAGGGATCCTTGGGCTGTACTGACTGGAATGATTTTATGGACTCGGCTAAAGACATTGATGAGCTGGCAGATGTCATTTCCAGCTATGTTTGTTTCAGTGAAAACTCTATTATTCCAACAACAAAAAAATAAAGGTGTATCGCAACAGTAAGCCTTGGCTCACATCTAATATGAAGCAATTACTCAGAAAGAGACTTAAGCTCTTTCCAGCAGGAGATTAGGGTTTAAATAAAGAGGGCTAAACTTCATTTTAAGAAGAAAATTGGTAGAAAATTTACTAGCAACGATCTAAATGCAGTGTGGACAGGAATGCGAGCTATGACTGGTCAGGTAGAAAGGACCTATAAGCCTATTCCTTTGGGTGGTTTCTATGTAATATAGAGTTGGCCAATGCACTGAATAGTTTTTATCTAAGATTTAATAAAGAGCATGATTTTGGCAATGAACATGAGAACATTTTGTGTAATGCTGAGATTACATTTGTATTGTCAAAAAGAAAAATATTTTTCTTAGAAGCAGGGTTAGAAAGAGTCCAGGACATGATATGATCTTAGGAAAACTACTGAAAGTGTGTACTGAGAACTTAAGTGAGCTCTTTTGTTGCTTATTTAATATGTCCCTGAAACAACAGAAGGTTCCACGACTCTGGAAGGAATCTATCATCGTGCCTGTGGCAAAAAATTATTGTCCCAGAGAACCAAATGATTTTAGACCAGTTGCATTAACCTCACTTGTTACTCTGAGTACCAGCAGAATACATAAATGACTTCTGCAATTTGCCTATAAAGATGATTGAGGATGCAACTATTACATTATTTAACTATCTCTACAAACACCTAGAAGGGACTGGAACTCGTACAAGTCTTTTATTTATATATTTTTCTTCAGCTTCTAATACAATCCAGCCGCATACAAGCTATTGACCCTTTTTAAACTTGATTTTAACATTGTGAAGTGGATTGTTGATTATTTAATTTTTTTTGTAACATGTAGGCCACAAAGAGTGAGAGTCAATGGGGGTACTGTCTGAGCACAGAGTATCCTCCACTGGTTCTCCACAAGGATGTGCATTATCTCCCCTACTGTATATTTTGTACACAAATGGTTGCAAAAAAAGTCAGCATGAGGGCAGGCACATCATCAAATTTGCAAACGATTCTGTTATTGTAAGCCTACTACAGGAGGAGGGGGGAGACCGAACACGGTCCTGTGGTAGATGATTTTGTAAAGCGGTGTTCCGATCACGGCCTACAGCTGAACGTCTCAAACAAAAGACATGGTTATTGATTTGAGTAGAACTTCACATCCCCCCACAGAGACACCATAAGGGGACCAAAAGTCGACTCTTCGGAGAGCTATAAGTATCTCGGAACAATCCTTGATAAAGACTTGAGTTTGGATACAAATACAGATGCAATCTGTAGAAGAACCAAAGGGTTAGGGTTATCAGATATTTCTAAATCTTTAGAAATAGTGCACGGAGAATGCAAGCCTGAGCTGGGACAACCCAAATGATGGCAGACATCTCCTGTTTGGGAACACTGCAGTTTCTCAGTTCACCAAAACATCACCAAAAAGTGTCAGTTACTGGATTGAGGGAGAGAGAGAGAAGAAGAAAAAAACCCCCCACAGCATTTAAGTAACCATTTTAATGTCGATTCATTTTCGACGGAAGGTAAAATACCGACACTTCCCAAGCAAACATGAAAACCAGGTTCTTTTTCCCTACTAACACTGTGTTTAATACAACATGTTGTCTTACGAAAATTACTTGTATTCATTGCTTTTATCAGGCACTGTGTTCTTGTTTTAAAAAAAAAAAGAAATGAAAAAAAAAAAAAAGGCTACTTATTTGCAGTTTTTAACTTCAAACAGATCGCCGCAAACGGCAATAACGCGGCGCTCGTGCGCAATCTGTAGCAAAGGGACGCCGCTGATGACGGGCTTTAATTTAAAGGTGAAAATCAAGCAAGCAAGGGGGAAAGCGGCTTACATCAGAAGTGTGTGTGTGTGTGTGTGTGTGTGTGTGTGTGTTAGTGGAGCACAGCCAGGTGAGCCCCAGGACCTAGCGCTTGTTTAGCTGCTCGAAACGGGGTGGCGCGCGCGCCGCCGATCTCCGACATGAAACACGCGCGCGCCGCTGAGCGCCGACATGGCGGCGCGCGCGTACATCGCCACTCAGGCTCGAGCGGAGCCACGTGCTTCGGAGAGCATGTCGGCCGACAAGCCGCGTAAATGGCGAGTGTTGGGTCTGATGAAAGCGATCCCGAATAGCAGCAGCAGCAGCAGCAACAACACGGGACAAATGCGGGAGGGTGAGGGCAACTTTTACCGCAAGTGGGCCACGGTGACGCTCCTCCCAGGCGGTGCAAGCCACAGCTGTTCGTGTTTGCATGACTAGCGTCTTGAAGTGAAGATGCGGGCATTTAGCTGACGAGCGTCTACTAATGGCGAATGGTTCATTTAGTGCGTTTTGCTCATTCAAAATAGACTTTGACTGTGCGTTTCATGAGCGCAATGCAGTTCTTTTAGACGATAGGTTCTACAAAACGGGGCCGAAGAGTGAAGGAAGAAAAAAAAAAAGACTTGAATGTTGTGCTCTAGTCGAATGCCTATTTTGTCCGTTTGGAAAACCGTCTAAGAGAGTTTGACAGGTGAAATCTAGTGGGCTGCATCTGATTTTTCAGTCACTGGAGTGCACATTAGCCTCTGAGCCTCTCGAAAGTAGGAAAAAGTAGGTTTCCCCTATAGAGTAATAGCTTATCCTCAATACTAATCCAACTACTACTGCTCAACATCATCATTATTATTATTATTATTATCATCAGTTTATTAGGTACACCTACCTTCTGCTTACACTCATTGCCTTTATCATGTAGGTATCCTATTACTGACTGTAGCCCATCTGTTGCTATACAGTTTGTCAGCCTCCCTCTACCCACCATGAGTGTATCAGGCGCAGTAGCATTGTTGGAATTTGGAAACAGCTCAAAGCACCTGCTGGGTTAATCAACCAAAAATCTGACACTGGTGAAGGGCTAGAGGACGATTAACACAAATTGTGCACGGAAAAATAAGCTAAAGTCTCAAACTGTACACCGACAAGGTGAACTAACAAGGTAGGTGTGTACAGTAAAGTGGCCAGTAAATGCGCATAGTTTTTAAAAAAACCAGCAACGCTGCGGCACCCAAACCACTCGTACCAGCTAACGCCCACTAAAATGCCACTACCATGTCAGTGTCACTGCTGTGCTGAGAATGGTCCACCACCCAAATAATATCTGGTCCTACAGTGGTCCGTTCCATGGATGAGGTAGCGGAGGGTTGACAAATTGTGCATAGCAACAGATGGGCTACAGTAATTGTATACCTATAAAGCATAACAAAGTATACAGGTGTACATGATAAAGGGGCCAATAATGTGTATATTCAGAATACGGAGATACTGGGAGGAGTGTGATGTGGGATGAAAAATAAGTCCCACATGTTTAATGATAAATTGCCTTATTGGCATATTTAATCATTTAAAAAGTAATACAAAAAATGATGGACGTTCCATTTGGCATTTTCCATTAACATCAGTGCTTCAAATTTTATTGCGCATTTAAAAAAAATTTATCCTGCAGATATTAATGTGAAACACCAATGTTTTTGCAGCTCTTTAGATACTTATTGAGTTCTTAGAGTGAGTGGCACGAGTCTAGTGTCTTAAACCTGTAAAATTGCTCAAGTGGGCAGGGCAGAACTGGGAAACACTGCTTTAGGACCTTTTGATTTTTGTTTTATTACTTGGTCTATAATTTTGAGCTTGTACACTGTCCATTTCATTTTCTCCTTTACAGCAGAGGGGGCTGAGCGACTGGCTGCAATGCGTTCTGATTCGCTGGTGCCAGGCACTCACACGCCGCCCATTCGTAGGAGAAGCAAGCTAGCAAGCCTAGGACGACTCTTCAAGCCGTGGAAATGGAGGAAGAAGAAGAGTGACAAGTTCAAACAGACGTCTGCAGGTACACACACAAAAATGCGTCACAAATAGCAGCTGAAAATCTACAGACTCTATTGGCATCTGCTATTGTGTGACAGATGGCTGTTGTCATTTCTTTAGTGTTAGAGAGAAAGATGTCCACACGGCAGAGCAGAGAGGAGCTGATCAAGAGAGGAGTTCTCAAGGAGGTCTTCGAGAAGGGTATTCATATTCTCACACAAACACACAATGACATCATAGTCGTACAAGGTCAAATGCTCAACCAAAAACCTGGATATACATTATGCACCCTTGTTAGACAGTCAAAATGTTATCAGATTGATATTACCGTCAGATTTTGTCTGTCTTTCTCTGTCTCTCTTCACAGATGAGGTAGCAGTGGAGCGTGAGCATGGGTGCATGTCCAAGTTGGACAGACTGACTGTTATTAGTCCTGTATCTGAGGCCCAGGAGACCAGTGAAGCTGGAACAGGTATTCAAGTCAGAAAGATCATCAACTTCTTGTCAGGCATTACAGGCATACAGCACTACTGTGACTTCCTCTCTGTTGGTTTACTTTGTTAGTATGGGCAGTATTATAATGACTCCAGAATATCTCCCAAATAGGAATTACCACCGGTATTTAACTCCTATTCTCAAGTTTGTCTTTTCTGATCCAGAGACTCAGTTGTCAGGGGAAACAGGGGTGTGTCTAACAGGCCACACCCCAAAGCCAGCTCCAGCCACACCCCCTGCAAAAGGCGTTCCATTGCCAAGTGATGGCATGGACCTGCTCCTTACCAAACCATTAGTGCTGAAGCAGCCACCTGCCTTACTTCCAAAACCGTGTAGTAGAATACCCAACCATTTAACAGGTACACAGCTGTTCAGCATATTTTAGACTTTTTCTGTCTCTCTCTTCCTGACACACGTCCACATTTCCAAGCTTGATTTCTTTCTTTGTTTTTCTCTAGACCCGTTAGGAAAATTCTCCCCACCTCTTCCCCCCAAAAAAATGATGATCTGTGAGCCATTGCTCTCTTACCAGCTCAAATACCCCCAACCCTCAAACATGCACTCACACACGCATTCCCTTACACACTTGCACCCTATGCAGCATGCCACACTCCCCCTTTCCCTCCATCCCCCAAGCCGCATCATCGAGGAACTCAACAAAACTCTTGTGTTTACCATGCAAAGACTGGAGAGGTGAGTGTGTGTGCGCTTTGAGTTTGTTATAGGGTATATTAGTGTTTGTGTCTAACACTTCTGCAAACATGCACGTAAACGTGTTTACGTCAAATCGCAGAGGAGCCGACGTGCACACCTCCAAAATCTCAACAGCAAACTCGAGCAGTTCGAGAAACGGCTAGCAAAAGAGGTGCGACGTTACAAGCACTTGTATGGCCGATCTTGAAAGCATAACAAAAATAGTTTAGTGACAATGAATTCCTGGAGGGAGATAGGAGAAACTTTGGGCGAAGGCCTGGAGTCATGCATGGGAAAAAATGGAAGGCAATGCGTCATATTCTGTTTTGTGTACATTGCGGTTTGGCACACGCAACACTGCACCCTAGTGCAGTATATTCAAAATGTGTTTGAATTGTTTCATGCGTGAACCAGCCCTAACTCCTGCTCTGTGCTGTAGTTCAGCGCTGCAGGCGGAGAGCGAAGAGGAGAAGGAGAACATAGATGCAAGACACCAACTTTTGCCCAACATGTACACTTTCAACACCCTCACACCCAGCACACGCTTGTTCATCACACGCACACATGAGGAAGACGACGATGAGGAGGAGGAAGAAGACGACGATGACTCTTTGTTTACGAGTACGTGTCTATTTTCTGTAAGGTAATGATTCCAGTCTAATCTTTAGTTTATAGTAATATATTGGGTGTTAATGCTCTCTGATCCATTTGGCCTGAAACAAAAATGACCCCATATGTCCGCCATGAAGGCGCTGGTAGTATCTGCTCTGCCATGTTTCAAATTAGCTATAGAGGGCACGTCACATGATTACTAAAGGCTAAAATGGTATGTTAGTGCACTTTTAAGGACAAGGTGTAAATAGACATTTTAAAAAGTATACAGACATTACTTTCACTCATCATATTGTAATGTCAATATTTTGAGCACAGCCCTACTAATAGGAATATGGAATATAAATTACTTCCCTCCTCCAACTAGGTGTGTGTGTGTGTCTGTGTGAACAGGCAATCTGGCTCTGAGGATCCTGAGTAAAGACTCACTCGCAATAAAACTGAGTAACCGGCCATCCAAGAGAGAGTTGGAGGACAAGAACATTCTCCCCATGATGACTGACCAGGAAAGACTGGAGAGCAGACAGCAAATTGGCACTAAACTCACACGGTTAGACTACACACACGCGCATACGCGCATGCACCTCATCACAAAGTTATGTTCATACACTGCAATGTAAACATTTGGCCAGAGTTTTTGGGATGTTCACCTGTTTTTCTGTTTGTAGGAGGCTCAGCCAGAGACCAACTGCAGAGGAGCTGGAGCAACGAAATATCCTAAAACGTAGTTAAAATAGACAGAAAACATGCACTCATACACACAACTATATGCGTATACTCAGCTACTAAACAAAAGAACAACCAGCAATTCAATGAATTGTGCAATCAATAATGTTTCAATGCTTTAGAGACCCCTTAATATGCATATACTGCAAATGAAGGGATATTTACTTAATATACTGTAATATATCCCCTAATTATCAAACCTTTCAGTGAGAAGAAGTAGGTATAGTATATCAGAGCAAGAAAAACAAATGTGCTGTGGTACATTGACGCATTATATATTAACATAAAAATAGGCAGACAAATCCACTAATCCAGTAATCCTCTACTTCTTCTTTGGTAGCACGAAATGAGCAGGAAGAGCTTGAGGAGAGGCGGGAGCTCAAGAAAAGACTGTCACGGAAGGTGAGATGAGAACGGGCTTTGTTATGAGAACAGACATGGCATCAAACAGTTTATATAGTAACATGGCATTGTCTGAGTTAATGGTACAGATTTAATTAGCATGGCGCAACAGTAAAGTGTTCGCCCCATCGTCTGGAGATTGCTAGTTTGAGCGTAATTGGCCCTGCTTTCTGGGTGGGAGGGATGGCATTACACTTTCTCTCCTGTCGATCAAAAGCGGCACGAGCCAGTCGTGGGCGTCTGTAAGCTCATGCATACGGAAGAGGGCAGTTGGCGCTATCCTCAGAGCGCGCGGGACTGCCCTGTGATGTTGCATGAGCAGCAGTTCGAAAAAATGTGGTGGTAGGCTTCATGTGTCTCAGAGGAAGCACATGCTAGCCCTCACCCTCCCCGGTTGGTGGCTGTCGTGAAATAGGAGAGAACTAGCTAGTGGGTGGGAATTGGCAACAACTAAATTGGGAGAAAAATGGGGTAAAAATTATTTTAAATAAATAAATAAATTGGCGTTAAGGTTTATGTACACGTAACACATTAATAATATGGCTTTTTCTGATTAGACCTGTCTCTCTCTATCTCTATAGCTGAGCCAGAGACCTACAGTAGAGGAATTGAGGGAGGCAAAGATCCTCATTCGGTTCAGCGATTATGTGGAGGTGGCTGAAGCTCAGGACTATGACCGACGGGCAGACAAACCCTGGACCCGTCTTACTGCTGCAGACAAGGTCAACCATACACTCCATACAATCTCTCTGACCTGTCGATAACACTAATAGAATCAGTTTTGGCCTTTTCCAAAAGGTTTTCTCACCACTCT
Organism: Olivaichthys viedmensis; assembly: GCA_028565825.1. Classification (NCBI taxonomy): domain Eukaryota; kingdom Metazoa; phylum Chordata; class Actinopteri; order Siluriformes; family Diplomystidae; genus Olivaichthys; species Olivaichthys viedmensis. Next base: position 3,578,326 of record JAOUQW010000023.1, read on the forward strand.
ATGACATTTAAAGGTTTTCTTTTCTCCATGTCCATCATAGGCTGCCATAAGGAAAGAGCTCAATGAGTTCAAAAGCACGGAGATGGAGGTGCACGAGTCAAGTCGACATCTAACCAGGTGAGCTCGCAAACACATGCATGCCCTCAGCTTTACTGCCCTCCCATAAACAAATGCTTACCAGCTTTCTTACCTTTTATTCTAGGTTTCACCGACCATAGTGCTGATTGTTGAGCAGCAGCACAGGGCATTACCATTAATTCACCTCTGGGATGTACTGAGTCTTTGGTTTAATAATGTGCAGGGAACGGTGTGTGCAAGGATTTCATAATGAGACTAACTGCAGAGACTATGTTGCTATTCTGATCTGAGATCAGGAGAAACAAATCTGCTTCCGAATGAGATCCCAAGATAACCTGACGTACCTAGAGTCACCAATCCCTGGCTTTACTGACCAATTCCAACTCTAATGAAGTATGTGTGTGTATGTTATGGTTGAAAGTTTAAATTAAGTATTCTTTTGTGCTCTGGCAGTACACTTAAATATTCTGTGCCGATGTTGTTTCATTAAACAAATGAGGTGGGTGTAAACGTGTGCACGCGGCCCTGTAACCGTCCATGATCCCATTGTTTTACCCCCGTAAGTGTCAGCAAGAAAAACATGGAAACATAAGGGAATTTTATTATTATTGTAAGAACACTAACATGAGTATTATTTTTGAATATGATCTTATACAGCTTAGTATACCTTTTGTTTCCATTTTCTGTCTATCTGGAGTCACAAGTTCTGCTCTGTGATGACTGAGGTCCTTTTCACAAACAAACAAAAAAAAACAAGAGAATCCAGATGCTTTTATCGTAAACACGAGTGACCGAACCAAGCAATAATTTGTTCCTGTACTGAATGTCTCGTTTTGACACGTCTTAAATTTTGATTGTGGGTGTCACATTGCGTATGAGGGACTGAGGTAGCATTTGAAACACACCACTGTCTGTCTGTGCTCTGTTTAAATCTGTTTACAAGATGGAGGCCAAAAATAGCTTACTAAAATGTTGCTTTTCGTATTTTATTTTAATTTTTCCCACAAGATCTACAATGTCTGACAATACATTTTTAAACTCCTTTAATTATTTGAATTGACTTGCAATTGAACACAATACGCATACCATTGGCGAGTGTGTACGAGTCCATCTGGATCAAAGAACAGACTGTGGCGTTTTGAGTGGTGTGTTTTGTTTACAGTCTGACTGTAATGCTCCTCTCCTCTGCTGCTATTGGCTGAGAGATTCCATGACAGGAGGAAGGTGCATGTCTTGTTCTAACTTTGTTGTTCTCTGGACAATGTATGCAGTTTCTGATGTAAAGAACGCTTATTAAAAAGATGCATTTAAAGTAAGGGACGGGGTTGAGAGTTTTTGATCGGAACTTTTTCAGTGCCACCACAATAGCTTGAACATTAATTTTAACACCATCCTCTTTTATATTGTTGTTTCATTGAAAAAGAAAAACAGAACTTGCATCATGTCGTTACATCAAAAGCAGGATCATTGCATTCTTCAGCAGCATGTAACACAGCGCTGTCTGGACCGTCTGAAGACCACAAGACTTGCCCAGACACCACACACTTCTCAGAATGTGGATTCATGCTCATGTCCTTAAGTCAGAGGTCCATAGTCATTAAACAAAGTGCATAGGAGTCCCACAGTATTTGTGCCACAGGTCTATGGCTTTGGTCACTATGGCATCTGTGTTCTCCTGCGGCATCTATACAAGGAGAAAAATGCAATAAATATGCAGAAAAATGTGTGTGAGTAGGTTTATAATATATTACTATTAGTAGTTTTATCTGACTGCCCAACACTAGACCCATACAGTAAAAGGCAATTCCAGTTACTTACACCTTTTTCCCTTAGGAATTGTTTTTTTTTTGTGTTTACTTTGAGCTACGTCGACTACTTTGGTAACGTATAACCGAAAAGTGCCTCAACAACTGCCCTAAGGCTTCCATTATACAGGAGTTTCGAGTAAACGTGTTGTCAGTTCATTTCTTAGTACAAAAAAATGTTTTGAAATTGTTTAGGGTAATTGCCCATACGCTACAGATGTGGAAGCTAGAGATTAGGTTAAAAATGCTGGAGTATTCCCACATTTCCTGATCTACAGTCGTGGCCAAAAGTTTTGAGAATGACAAATATTAATTTTCACAAAGTCTGCTGCCTCAGTTTTTATGATGGCAATTTGCATATACTCCAGAA